>SNQN01001006.1:79268-96333 GCA_008642245.1 Bassia scoparia
AACTTCTTCCACTATTAACACAACAGTATTTGGGCCAGATGACAACATGGAATGGATGAAAGAAAATTCTCATACATTATAGGGATTCAAATGTTTAACAACGATTCAAGGAGTTCAAATTTTCAGCAAACAAATACAAACAATAGCCAGTATCTATGAACAATGAAAACAAAATAATGCCATAWCGCCATTTGCATTTTGCAAAGATGTGACACTCGATCTCTACTTCTCAAAACATGGCCTATGGTCCTATGGATCCACAAAGAAAAAAAAGGTTTCGAGTTGCCAAATACAATTCACAGAGAATGCTACTCCTACGCTCTGTAACGAGCRATCCAAATTTGCCAACAGCGTTCCTTTAACTAACAATGCACATATTCCTTTCACTAACAACACGCAWAAAAAGACTGATATATATTGCAATCTCCATCTAACCTCACAAATGAAAAATGTATATCAAGCAGAATTGCCAGTACAATACTGGTAATCGAGCTATCTCAAAGAAAACATCCCATTGCTTCAATCGAACCAAACCACAAGACCGATTACAGAGATAATACAAAAGCTAATGAATAATCATATGGTTACCTAATGTGCCTTTGCTTGATAAGAACACGAGCATGGTGGATAGACTTGGCCATCCCAGACTTGAAAACAAGGGTTTGAAGGCGGCGTTCAAGGAAATTCTCAACAGTAAGAGCCAAGACATAATCGAGCTTGTTTTGACCTTCATCCAAAAGACCATAACGGTTCATTCTACGGAGCAAAGCCTCGCCCTCAAAGATACGACGGGGGTTCTTCTCYTCGAGAGTAAGAAGATGKCGAGCTGCGTTACGGATATGGCTCAGTACAAACTGAACCCTCCACAGCTCCCTCTTGTTACGAAGCCCGTACTCTCCGACGAGCTTCAACTCAGCATCCAATCGTTCCTTCTCATAGGGACGACGGGGCTTCTTAAATGTCTTGGCGTCTAAAAATCAGCATACGAGCAAAGACATTGATAATCAATCAACAGCATATAAACAGATTACAAACACCAAACATTAGAATCACCTAAAAAAAATTAACATTTTCAAATCAAAATGCATTAAAAAAAACTTAAAATGCAGTTTTAACAAACCCACAAAATCACAGTTTATCACTCAATTTTAAAATGAAAACAAATCAACAACTAAAAAACCAGAGATCGAAAAGGGTTTAAGAAAAAAGACATTAAAATCAATCACGGTTCAAATAGAATAATGATTCAAATAACAGTGCAAATTCCATATGATACAAAGTTCAAAGCTTTAAAAAATTGGCATACAAACCCAGAAAAATAAAACAACCCCGCAACCTCAATACATTCATGATAAAAAAAAAAAAATCAAATCAAACACTGAAAACAAATTTGATAAAGCAAAATGCAACGACGAAAAGGAAATGCGATTAAAAGGGTAGGAACATACGGTTACGAAAGGAAGCGACGTGAACCATGGCTCTTCTGCTCTAATCTCTCTCTCTTTTCTCTCTCTCTCTTCTCTCTCTCTCTAACAGAGATCAAGGGCGAAAGGAAGTAAAAGAAAGATGTATCAGAAGGTTACAACCTAGAAAAGACTTGGTTTTGCGTTTTGCGGGTCAAAGCCTACTCTTTTTTTGGGTGGGTTATATTAGAGGGTTGGTCCATGAATGAAAATGTGGCTTCGGAAAGCCATTCATTTATATGGCTCCTATTTTTGTACAGTTTATAGGTCTAAATAAATGTTTAATGTTGAGTGGGTTTTTTTTTTTTTTTTTTTTTTTTTTCCTTTTTTGTTCTTAGTTCTGAAATGATAAAGAAGCTTCGTGTGAACTCACAAACTTGCTCTTAGTTAAATCGTAATTTTTTAAGTATGTGGCCGCCTAGTTTAATTTAGGCGAGAGCACCATGGTCCTTCGCTAAACCAAGCAGCCAGACCATGGTGGTCTGCCTAGGTTGGGTGAGCTGCATGTTTTGGACTCCAAATTAGCCATGGCGCTCAAACTAGGCGAGACACCCATGGTTTGGCCGTCTAGTTTGGCGCACTAAGGTGGTTGCGAGGTCAGTGAATGCTCGTTGGATGTTTTTGTCAAGGGTAATAATAGAAGTTCCGACGAAATTGCGACTTTTTTTTAAGTCGTTTGCGACGTGTTTAACATACTCCTTCTTATTTTTGAATTTGGTTAGTCAACATATACAGGTGTAAATGATAAAGAACATCAAATACAGCACTCACACAGTATGCTTTTATCATCTCTCAATACTTGAAAATGTGCAACTGTTCATAAATTGGTCCCAAAGGTCGAGTTGAAATCAAAGTTTTAGTAGATTTTTTTGCTAATCAATACATGATCTTAAGGATTATGATAATGTTATGTGGACACAATTACCATTATCTGCATTGTCTGGTCGGTAGTTCAAGCCATGCTTCATAACAAAATGTGGATGCTTGGTGTGCGAGATCGGACTATAGTCCTCTAGATTTTCAATTGTTGGCTAAGTGCTAAGTGGTACGGAGGTGTAACTATGTCTCAAACATGCCACAAAGTTTTTCATAATGATAAATAATGTAGTTCGTATTATATTTTAGACATCAATCATCAGCTTAACATTTTTTGTTGAGGTGGTTAGCTAATTTGATGTCTTCCCCCACAAATTATGTTATTTAGTCTCTGTCTTTAAGGTAAGTGTAAGGAAACAAGTGATTAAGTTCGGAGTCTCTAGGTGAGTTGGCGACCCTACAAAACAAATAAAGAGTAATGCCCTCGAGGGTTGTATCTAGGAACACCTTTCTAACGTTCGTAGGTAAAAAGACGAAGTAGAGAGAGAGAGAATACAAGTTATGCACATATACTCTTGTCTCATAAGGCACTAGTGTACCGTGTAGATATGATTTCATGAAAAGCCATTGAAGACTCCCTAAAAAGGGAACTTGTCTCGTGGTGTTGGATCAATAAGACAATAACACATAATTCTCCTCTTAAATTATTTCCTCTCTTAGTCAATGCAATGAATATCATAATAATAATTGTGGTAAGGTAAGTAAGTTGTCACTCTCACATTAGTGAATAGTGATTTAGAGCCATAATAAATGAGCTTAGCAAAAGTAAACCCTATGATTCAAGGGGGGGTTTAGCTACTTTGCTTCATGCTTACATTGTGATGCACTGTTGCTTCGTAATCTCACATGAATTATGATGATGATAACAACTTGCAAATGACTTCTGATTTGTCCTTCTCCCATTCTCTCCCTACAGGGGATGAAGCAAGTATTATACTACAATATCGAGAACATTTTATCTTCACATCAATCAATCGAAGTCTTATCCTATAATCATGATCGGCTATATGAATTAGGATGTGTTCTTTTCAACTTAATTGTACTTATCTAAACTTATCTTATTCAATAAGTAATGAAAATAAGTTGAAAAGAATAGGACCTCAAATTGATAATTTTGAGTGACCATTCAAATAAATTTCCCTCCATCCCCTACTATTGAGGACATTGAGTACAAATTAAATCCAATTGCTTTATTTCCATTATAATTTCTTTGAACCAATTATTCATTTTGAATCTTCCTCTACCTCATTTGAGATCTCTCATATACCATTATTCCACACTCTATATTGATGCTCCTAAGGTCTTCGTCTCATGACATGATCAATCCAGACGGTTTCCCCTAGTTTGCTCCCAATCTCTACGACACCAACTAATTTTCATGTTAATAACATACATCAATTATGAATTTGTCAATAGGCATTAATTATACAATTTAACATATTCTCTCGATTGAGTCCTTTTGACTTTTATATTTTTTTTATTACAAATAATGAACCACAAAYACGGACAATATTTAACGTTAATTCAAAATTGAGGTTAAAATCACAAGTCCATCACTCCAAACTCCGTCCTCAACGACTTCTACATTATGAATACCCTCGAGTCCTTGAATCCTCGAGACGATATTGTTGGTCCAAATTAAATTAAACTTGACCCGAATGGTACGGTGAAATTTCAAAATAATGATTAGTTAATAACGCTCCATCGTAACTATTCGTAAGCACTTGATAACGTACCACTAATAAAGGCGCGGGGTCTCCTCTATTCAATTCCATTCCCAACATTATTTCCTCTTTCGTATCAAACAATTAAACCCCTTTTTCTTTTCTCTTTTTTTTGGGGGGGTTCTTCTTATATAAATATATTCCTACTTTCCAATTTCCAATTTCCAATTTCCAGTTTCTAGTTTTTTCACCAGCTTCATTCACGTCACACATTTTTGCAATGGCGTCGAATATTGGGATGATGGATAGTGGGTATTTCGTGGGTCGAAATGAGATTTTGCAATGGATCAATAATCGTCTTCAACTCAATCTCTCCAAAATTGAAGAGGTTTAATTAATTTTCTTTTGGTTTTTTGGTTGATTTTCGTAATGGGTTTTGTTAATACGCAAGTTTAATGTGTTGTTAATGTTTCTGGGTAATGGGTATTTGTATTTTCGTTGTTTGCCCTATTTTGTWTGAAATTTGCCCCATTTTTGTTATTCTGAAATTTGCTCAAGTTACCCAGTTCAGTGATTGCCTTCTAATTTACTCTTTAAGCTGCTTTCTTTTCTTATAAGATTTGGTGCAAATGTGCGACGTTGTTTGTTTATTACCGGATTATGTTTGTTGGATTCTGCATTTCCTTTATATGGGTTTTACATTCGAATGTTCATTTAGAAGTTTAATTTGATGWATAGAGTATTTTCATTGGCCAATTTTCTTGATTATATCCCTTTATTTTATGAGATATTTCTGGGTTTTTAGTGAAAGAAAAAGTTGAAAATTACTATACATGAGAAAGAATTAAAGTAGGGGATTTTTGCATGATTATTATCATTACATGAATCTGGGTATTTAGTGAATGATGAATCTGGGTATTTAGTGAATGAAACAGTTGAATATTATATGAAGGGAGAAAGAGGTTTTTGCATGAGGATTGAACAATGGAAAAATTGAAAAACAAATAATATAAGTCCAAWTCACGTAGTATATGCTTAAGTTTTGTTGAAGAATATACATCTTAAAATTGATGAAGTTGACAAAATGATGGTACTCTTTGACTCAGTAATTAGAAATTGAGATTTGAGAATTGCATGGATGTAGTGGTGTGTGGTAAACTAGTAGACTTTATTCATTCGGCGAACAATTTGGTTCGGGGTTCATAGAAGAACAAAGAACTTGGGTGCAGAAAGGAATATGAAATCATATATAGAAATACAGTATAGAATACAACGAAGTATATTATGGTTTAGTTCTTATGTTTGTAGTACTGTCAATAGAAGTTTTTCCAATGACTATACTAGGTTTTAGTTACTGGTTGCGAGGACTTGTAACTCCTCTTGATTGACCTTTTATGTTTGATGTTTACAACACTTTCCACTTGATGTTTATTGTTATGGTGGATAGGCTGCATCAGGTGCTGTGCAATGTCAAATTATGGATATGACCTTTCCTGGAGCTGTTCCCATGCAAAAGGTGTGGAATTACTTCATTTTATGAGCCAACATGGCGACAATTATTGCTAAGCAGTTTAAATCTGCTATTTGCCATTCATTGGAGTTGGTTTTGATTGTAGGTTAATTTTGATGCGAAGACAGAATATGATTTCATTCAGAACTATAAGGTTTTGCAAGATGTTTTCAACAAGTTAAAGATTGACAAGGTACTCATTGAACTTTTTTTTTCATCAATCTTATTTGCACAAATTGTTTCAGATTTTAAACTTTTGTCTTTTTTACTGATTATGATGGTTTTGTTTTCCTTTTAGTTGATCTTTGCGTTCTTTTTAGTCCCCTTTCTGTATAAGGAAGTTGGGGGTGGGGTTGAGAGTCAGGAGTTGTTTTCAGCGCCAAGTAATACTATTTGTTTTTCGTTACAAATTTACAATCTTTGAAGGCGAAGTTTCAAATAGCCAAATTCATTCGTCATGCGTCTCAGAACTCAGATTGATGCAAAGTCTTACACTATGCATGGTATTCTAATACCATCACTCTTTACTTGTGTATAATTTAGTTGTGCAAAAGAAGTTGATGGAACCTCATGCACATAGCCGTAGTTTCTTGGGTTATTCCTCAAAGTAGTGCTGTCTGCTGAGGTTATCTTGAAAAACAGCATGTATTTTGTTTTAGTTTGGCAGCAAGGGATTAGAGAACAACAATGYGGTTTGTGACCTTTTGCTTAGTTTCTCATGCTTTCAAGATTTCAACAAGGACAATATGTCAAATCAATTACGAGGAACAAACTTTAATAGAACTTGATTCTTTTTTCTGTAAATTTTGGGCTGAGGATGTTCATATGAGGAGTTGGAGGAATTCGAGTCAAACCATACCGTTTAGATGTTTACAATACTTTGTTTTGGAGAAATGAAAAGATGTTATGAATCATAGACCAGTGACGAGTTGTTTTGCCAAGTAATTATTTCAATCGTCTAGTTTCTCATTCTATGCAGTCTTTTTCTATCATCTCATAAAGARGGTTTTCTGTGTATGAAGTAATATTGGATCTCTTGTCTGATGCCAGCATATCAACATTAACATGCTAGTTAAAGCTCGACCATTGGATAATCTGGAGTTTCTGCAATGGTTAAAACGCTACTGTGATTCAATCAATGGTGGAATGATGAATGAGTATGCTAACTCTACCTGTGCTGTGCTTCCACTGTTATGATGCCCTRGTTTGAACTTATCAATATACTTWTCATATGTGCTTTGTGAAGGAACTATGATCCTGTGGAACGCAGAAGCAAAGGTGGTAGAGACCGGCCTTTGAGGATTGTCCATAAGAACTCGAAGTCTGCACCAGCAATCAATTTGCCTAATRCTGTATCTCTGGACAGAGCTGGTCCAAAGAAGACTACTGGTTAGCCCAGATTTACTTATTTTTCCCCAACACCACCATAGAGCCTTTTTTTRCCCCTGCTCTTAACTGTTACAAGGGACTAGTTTTACTAAGTTCTTACATGTTTTATGTCATTTAATGTAGTCCTCAAACAAGGGAAGACACATCCCCCTCCTAATGACGGGGTTGACCATACAGAAGAAATTCAGGCTTTGTCTCAAGAGGTAACATCATCTGATGACATCCCCCTGGTGGTTCCCAAACACAAACACACACACATACTCACTCTACTTCCTCCTTAAGTCCGTAACACAATATATGCAACGAATGAGTATTATTTGTGAGGTATAAATTCATTTGTTACGATTTTTGTGTGACGAAGGAAGTAAAACACAGTGCAGAGTTGTTGCCCATTGCCTCTACATTGCTGTTTATTTATAAAGTGTAATTCATAGACCATTGACTTTCAATTCCATGAAGTGTAATTCATTACTGAAGAGTTGTTGCCCGTTCCTCTCATTCAATGGAGTGTATCTTAAGTTAACTTTGTTAAAAATATTGAAGGGTAGCTGCATTGAAATCTACCTTTTACAGATTGCAGATTTAAAGCTTTCTGTGGACCTTCTGGAAAAAGAAAGAGACTTCTACTTCGGAAAACTTAGGGATGTTGAAATACTCTGTCAAGTTCCGGAAGTAGAAAATCTACCGGTAAGAAAGTGCTATAAGCTCACCATATTTCCTTACGATCACGCTGACTGATATAAGTTATTTTTTTATTGCTACTTCATCATATTTGCTTCAAATTTCAATTTCTAGCATTAGGGATGCTCAGTAGGGTTCAAATATAAAAGCTTAATGTTTTAGGATTGCCGAGTATAACGTTATTCTATTGTTGTAAATCGCTGCAGATAGCTGTGGCGGTTAAGAAGATACTATACGCTACTGAAGACAAGGGTTCACCGCTGTCTGAAGCTCGACAATTTCTGTCTGCATCCCTTGATTCTGGTATAGCTGAATCTGATAAGGATCAGAGTGAAGATTGATGCATTAGACTGTAGTGAGGAGCATAACTCAATTTGTGATGGTATGACAAAAGGATTTGCCCCCGCTTTCATGATCTGAAATTTTGAATCATGTATGCATAAATGACAAAACATATTAATGGAAACTTATGTTTCACCAGCAAATGCATTTGCTAAGTGTATTCTGTATGTTGATCCACTTCCACCGTTCCTGCTAAAGTGCTAAATTGTTCAAATTGGAGTGGCACTCTAATTTCTTACACAATTTATAACCTGATACATATATATCTTGAAATTGTTTCACTAGTTCCGTTGTAAGTACATTTTATTTCAATTTAATTCAGTCTCAAAGAAAACATACTCCGTACAGTGAGATAAAGATTAATTGATGCGTAAACTTTGCCAGAGAAAGCAGTGGATAAAGAGTGAACCTTAAGTATGAATTATGTAACGAGGTTACAATCTGTAGCATGGGACTTGAAAAAACATTGCATCTCTCTCGCTCACTGATCTTTCATGTGCTCAGATCATTCAAAGAAACCGATTTTAATATGCAAGTCGTAATTGTGAAACGTAGGATTGAAGCATCTGTTCTGCCAGGATGCAACTTCATCGCTTGGTTTCCAAACTTACTATATAAGTCATAAAGGATGCTATAATATAACAAAACTTAACTTTTCAGAATAAACTAAGAAATCTCTTCCCGAAAAGTCGGTGAGGTTGAGCTCAAACAATGCTCGATCACATATATTATCATAGCAATGACACAATGATGAAAGTTGATAACTAATGTTGTTGTATATCTATACTGTACTTGTATACCATGTCTTGATTACAGATTGATTCTACTATGCGGAGATTTATAACCCTTGTATGAAAAGGCCACTGCTGATCTCAGCTTCAAGCTAGCAGAAACGGCATCGCAGTTCTTGATAACGAGCAAACGTTATTACAAAATAGTTTAATGCTTAGCTATTCCAAATATTAGTTTCAAAGTAGATTGCCACCATTACAGCAGAATACATTATAGCAGAAGTGTGCAAAAAACATGCGAATCAAACCCACCTTCCACATGACACCTAGGATAAAACAACTAAAACAACTAAGCAGACCAACAATGTGAATCGGGTTACATAACGAGAGAAAATCGAATAGATTTGAGTATTTGAGAATGGAAAAAGAACATATACAAGTTACGACCACATCATCTTAGGAAATCACGCAGTGAGTTAGTGGCTTAGTGCTATGGAGTTGATCAGAATCGATCAGCTGAGTTAGTGCTAGAAAGTAGAAACAATAAATTACACCAAACATAAGGAAGGTTCCCAGCTCCCCCTTCATTTTTTTTCGTGTTAGGCTGCTCAAGTGTTTTTAGACAGATCTAATGCACAGGGGCGTATTGTGCAGTAAGCTTAACTAGCTATAAATTCAAAAGAAACGGTATAAAGATAATTAATTAACATAAAAAACACAACATACAAAATAAAGAGACAACAAAAGGTACCCTTGGACTTAATTTAAACTATGGCCACAGAAGAGATCATAAGGCTGCGCTATCACCACCAGATTAGGATTCTCAGTATTGGTATTCATTCTCAAATATGCCATATTCATGCCTTGGCTTATGACCTCTGTGTTCAGCCTACGAAATAATAAACAATATACTTAGTCACAGTAGATCACTTTCTCAAGAAATGAGTAGATTAATGGAAAACTGAACAGGAGAAGTCAGAATTCATGAGGTGTTAGTACCTTGTCAATCAGGTCTCGAAAAGCATCTGTTCCATTCTCCTGCATATATCTCTCTGCCGCTGTTATAATGTCCTCTTTCTTGTTGAAAATATCTTTCTTCCTTGGGACATACCAGATATTAACTGTACGATTCTGGGCATTGACGAATGTTGGTCTCACAAAATGRTCATAAACATATGCAGCCCCATTAAAGTAAGGAATAACTAGCCAGCAAGTTGCAATCAGCTTGAAATATGACCAGATAGGGATCCTGCAGATATAGGTGTAAAGTTCAGAGAATGAGTAATTCTCAGCTCCAGATGTAATCAGGATTCAGGACATCATGGTATGATCCACTTTTCATGGATCCTGTGAGTTTTTGGTCTCATGTTGCATAGGTTAAGAGGACAGGATACGGTGCAGTACCTAAACAGCTCAAGTCTCATATTTGAAAGTACAACCACAAGCCACGTTATATCCAAAACCTAACAGTAAGATAGTTGACATAAGCTAAGTGGGGATCACGTACGCCAATTTTGTTAGCTAAACAGGTATTTCAGAGAGTCATAACCCTTAAAAAAAAAATCAACTACTAAGTTGAGTTTGTTCCCATTAAAGGTGAATGGTTGTCTCAAAGCGAAGGGTGTTCTAACCAAAACAAACAAAGTTTTTAACTCACGATTTTTGAAGTCTTTTCTAAACTTGGAATCCTTTTGTGCGCTTTTTATTTTAAATATGGTATTTCTTTAGGTGAATCTTAATATACTATGTTAAATTACTTGAGACATACTCATTACAAATATCTATAGAGAGGTGAAAGATTTAAGAAGACACATAACAATAACGCGCAAGAAAAGAGCGCAACCAGAGAACAGAACAGTTCAAGACGTTTTAATGCTCTTAATGATAGAGTTCATAACTTTATATATACCAGAGTATGCATCTTCAGAAACATAAAAATGATAACAAAAGAAAGGAGAGAAAAAGAAAGATCACAAGTTAGAAGGTAAGAGTCAGAGAGGTGGTTTGGGTTGTTGCACTAGTCTTGACTACTGAATGTCTTCAGAAACACAATAGACAGAAGAAAATTGTTCTCGGAAAAAGAGAAGGCTGGAAAGGTYTTAAGGTGATAAAGTGAAGAAAAATGAATCAGAGAACTCAGAAAGTCAAGATATAAGAGGTAATATTTTCACTTGTCTATTTCCTTATAGCACCATTCACCTTCAAGATAGCCCTCATTACTTTGCTCAGAAACCAAACATACAAATACTTCACTAAGCAGTCTATCAATGCAGTTCATATACTTCATGGGACCATTTTCAATCTTGCCAACCAATTCAGATTAACTCCTTGTTACAAATTAAGCATCTTTCCTGTCATTATCCAACTTACTTTTAATTAACATTATTCCTTCCATATCCCACCCTTTCTCCAAGAACTTACACCAGGAATTATACAACAAAGATAGCATCCAGTTCAAAGACAGAAGAGGAAAAACAGTGAAGTGCGAAGGGGATGGTAATTGATGAAGTCACTGTTTTGTATATTTCATAAGCCCAAATCTAATTAAGTCATTGTTTTTCATTTTAGACATTATAATAGACTTAATTAAAATGGCTAATTACCAGCATATACTTCTTGTTCACAGTATTTGTCTATTTAATACTAATCCATTGAAAATTAGAAAACAACTGACGAGCGTTAGTGTTGCTCAACAAACTATGAGTCAATCCCAAATAGCCTCTATATTTCTATAAATAGCGGCAGAAGGCAGAGTAGAGACAGTCATTCCACAAAAAAATCATTGAGCTACTTAAAGCATTGGATTTGGCATAGGGCACGTTGCTGTAGAGCTACAAGCTATGACACAAAAAAATTCTTTCTTCAGGAGATAGACACAAAYATTAACAAAGGCTACGAGTCTACGACTATTGGCTTGAACTAGAGTGAATAAGAGAAGGCTTTTTTCCACATCCAGCACTTTAATAGGATCAAAGGAATCCAAATAACAATAGCACATAAGACTTCAGGCTCAGTTAAGACTTTATAAAATGTTTYCACCTCAAAAGAAAATACGAGTATATAATAATCCACTATAGATTGTCATAGTATTGAATACATTAAAACCAATACAATAAACTTAGCAAAAGACGAAGATATCAATGAGAATCTTACCATTCAATAACTTTTGCAAAGGTAAGCTCAAACAGAGTAATCATGGAATACAGAATCCAATAAGTTAGCCATTGCTGATCATCGATAGGAGACTTGGTTTCAATAGCTTTGATTGATGCATACCTACAAGATATACAGAAGTTAATCCTTCAATTTATGTAAGCCGAATAAGATAAATTGTATGGTACTTATATTTCGGGATAAACACAGAGAAACTAGTTTTCCTTGTGCTGATTTCCGGACTCAAAAACCCATGTATATAGTGTGCACAATTAAACTCAGATTATTATTATTAAGTAATATGAGGTCATACTAGAATTGTCCAACTGTCAATTATCATGCCTAAATACCCAAAAATAAGATATGCATATAGTGATAATATAAATATAATGTTTATTGTGACATGATTAGTTGATTACCCATCTTTCATGCTTAACTTAACCCTCACTTCAAATATTGATCATAAATGGTCGAATTAAATTTTCCAATTCAAACATTCCACTAGCATACACAATTGAGATAAGCACTCGAATCAATAACACWCATAGCATATTGAGGGAAAAAGAGAGTTGTAAATATMTACTTACAGGGGGTAAACAAGACTAACCACAGGCCTGCAACAAGCACAATGAAACTTACTTTAGAATTCAAATACAAACACCAAATTAGAGCAAAATACTTGGCAAAAATTATTAAACAATGATAATTTCAATTAAATTGCCTCAAAACAAAACATAAAACCAATAAATCTAAGCAAGAAAATGAGATAAAGATGTAATCTTCCAACAAAATCAGCAATTGGGTCTTCAAATCTTAACATTTACACTATTGAATTAAAACCCATGAAATTACACAAGAAAATGTGATAAAGATGTAATCTTCCAACTACATCAGCACTTGGGTCCCCAAAATTGACAAATGTAAATAGCAAAATTCAGCAATTCAACAAAACCCCACGAAATTACACAARAATATGAGCTAYAAGATTGAAACTTTCACCTATAATCYTCACTGGGTAGTCAGAAACTGTAAAATTAGAGTAGCAAAGTGGTTAAAAAAAACAGTGAACAGGGAAGAAGAGTACAAACCCAGCAAGAACATCAAAGTTCTGAAGCACAACCTTGAGAAAAGCAGTACCACCACTTCCTCCCATTTTTTCAGCTCAATTATTCTTCTGATGATAATTGCAAATCTACCAAATTCTGAATGAATACAGACTCACAGTAAAAGGGGTAGAGTAAAGAATTGGGGGTTTTTCTCGGTCACACAAGAAACACGATGTTAAAGCGCTGGCAGAATAAGTAAGATAAATTAACCAATGACGTATAGAATTACTAAGTCTTAATAAATTAATAATGAAAGAGATTACAATGGGAAATACGAATTGTATGTACAGAGATATTAACCCTCTACATCACAAATTCAAAAAGACCCAAAATAAAAATGTAGATCATCTCCATACTGTATAATTTCAGTGCCACGTGCGTCATTCATCTTTAGAGGGTAACTGACATGACGTGTCTTTCGGAGTTCATTTTCAGTTCAAGCTCTAAACGGATTATTTTGTCGAATAGTCCGCATACTTCGTTCAGTTCAATTCAAGTCAATTTCGTCATCATTGGCTATCAAAGGGCAAAAAATGACTTTGCTCTTTGCCCAAAAACAACTTTTGGAGCTGATAGCGTTATGGTCGGGACAAAACAGTTTCCCACAGAATATAAAGAGATGATAGAGCGAAAAAAATCAGATTGTTGTGGTTTAACACCAACACGAAGCAGTTTTAAATGATTATCTCACTCATTTATAAACGTTTTATTTATTATACAATTTTTCGATATGATTTTTACATTATTATCTAATTATATTTAGATCATTTTCTTCATGTAGGACTTTATTCAGTTATGCGCAAGGCATCATAATAGACAAATTGTACGCAAAGATAATTTTAAGTAAACATAATGTTTGTCATATAAAACAAGATCAATAAGTTTGGGCAATTAAGGCAGAACAAGGAAAGTTATGCATGCAATCAAGCTTGTGTCGTATACCAGTATCGGCATCACAAAGAAATGAGACAGGCTATGGAACTGAAGTTGCTCTAAGCCCGAGAAGAGAGTATGACAGAGCTTTACATCAAATCTTATCAAGGATTCAAGTTCATTACTCCAAGAATCCTGCAGTGAACTGACTTGGATTCGACCAGTTTTTCCAGTTTGTGAATAATTTGATTGTCAGTGCCTGTATTTTGTTTTGAAAAAAGTTGCTGCAGCTGATTATACTGCTTCTAAGCCATCTGAATCCCTTCCTAAGAAGGTGCTGGTCGAGCAATACTTGTCTTTTGCAAAACTGTCTGAACTCTTGACTTTTTTGTTGTCCAGATCTGAGCTGTGTTATTACAGTGAGCTTGTTGTTTACATATCTTTTGAGTAAATAAAATCTGCTTTACCTTTTCCTATGAGTTTAGGATACAAAAAACAATATGCTCGCTCACCACACACACTCGCTCTCTCTCTCTCTCTCTCTCCCTCTTGTCGTGTGTCATTTTTCCTTTCACACTTATATACAACCCATGAATATCATTTAGAGAATCTGCAGTTCAGTACTAATTGTAGACATATTGTTGGCTAAAACTCCGAAGAAAGTTCCATACCAGCGATCTGATGTACGACCTGGAAGTTCAGGCAATTGAGCAGCCAGTGAACTTAGAAACCTTGCGTGTTCCATCTAATGCTGCAAGAGCAAGCACATCGGAGTTCCTCTAGCTACCACAGTTCAGTACGATGGCCTACATTTATTTGAAGCAATACAAAATAGGTAAAAAAGGCTAGTAAATCGTATATATTGACGATATCTCACAGAGCATGTCAAATGAATCAGACAAGCTGAGGCGTAGTATATATATCAGAACTTCCCAGCGTCCAAATCCAACCCTAACCAAGTTTATGTGAACAGAACAACAAGTTTATAAGACATCAACATCTAAGTCCCAAAAAATTCCTCTAAACTAACCAAAAAAAAATTACCCAACTCTATAATTGTCCAATCATATCCAAACTCATACGACTAAGAAAATTTGCTTTCGTTCAACAGTTCAAATTTATTCCAAAAATAAAATTTAGCTTCCAATTTCAAAGGAGGATAGTAATGTTTTCTTTGTCATTGTAGAAGACAGGGGCAAGATTATAGATTTTTACAAAATACAACAAAATAAGCTCATAAGTACTTTACCTTGAATCATGATGATTGTTCAGTGATTCAAACCAGCTCATTGCAAGAATTTATATGTCAGAAGCATTACCTGCCCCTGCACATTAATTCAGGAAAGAAAGACAAAGAAGAAATCAGATGTCGAAAAAAAAAACTAACACAACACACAAAGGGAGGAGAAAAACAAAACAAAAGCATAATTGATGCATATACGATGAACATGAGGATCTATTCAAATAGTAGTGACAACGTGACATACAAAGATCGAAGTTTTTTCCTTTCTACAACCTAAGCAAAGCTATACGGAAAAAAGGCATAATATAAAAAGTAATTCCAATCTCAATGCAGACGAAAAGCCAAATCATATTGCTTTGCTCAAACTGACTAACTGAGGCCAGCATCTATACACTGTCGTTGCTTTTAAGTTATGAATTACTCTTAAGCAAATAATCTATCCGCACCAGGAATTCAGCAAACGACAAAGCCGTTATCAACTCAGAAGAGAATATAAGATTGACAACCAATTCATTATATCACAAAACAGACAAGCGTAGAATATATATTAAATTTAACAGAAATTCCTAAAGCCCTTAAAGTATGTCCACCAGCATAGGAGGCGTCAACTCAAAGTATCAAACATATAAGCAATAATAGCAAGAATTTCACAAAATTGTAAGGTAATGAAGCTATTACTACAGAAAATGGAATTTAGTAGCAAAAAGGCCTTCTTCTCCATAATAAAGAGTTGATAGGAGTTTAAGAAAAACAAGATTACAGTCTATGAATTTGCTATACACCCACCTAAACCTCCACTCCGTTTTTACTTATGCACGCTAACAAGAAGAAAAGTTGCTACTGGGAAGAGAGCTGGAAAAAGGGAATGAAGCAGATTGAGCTAGAAAGTTGTGGCCTGGACACCAAATTGAAGTGACAGTGGAAGAGAGGGAGACTAACTAGTACTATAAATAGGAATTCTTGTGTTAGTGCATATCAGAAAATTTTCGGATGAAATCATTTGTATTTACAGTGGCGGCTTATGTACTATTTTCCTAGTGATATCAACCCACTCTTTCTTTCTTGCAATTTATTTCCAGATCTTTCTCATAGTAATCTTGCAATATTATCACTAATCTGAGCTATATTAAACCCGAGCATAGCACCTGGTATCAGAGCCACCGTCTCCGGCGCAACCATGGCGCCGACGCAGGGTCAGAGACTAGATACGATGGAGGCCGAACTTAGGGAACTGAAGGACATGTTACGGGAAGAGATGACGAGGATCGAGCAATACCGGGCCCACTCCGATGATGTTAACCGACAGCTTAAGGACGAGGTCGTCGCCATCGCGTCACACGTGACGGCAGACAACGCGAAGTTAAGGGACGAGATGAGAGCGATGATGCTCACCTTTGGACGAGGTGGTAGTAGCGACGGAGGGCCACCGGGGTTCAACACTCCGCAATACCATCGGCACGAAGCTGGCAGACCACCCTATCATGGTGATTATAACTCGGCGGGAGGCGGTAGTGGCCACTCCAACTGGAGGCACCGAAAGTTGGACTTGCCCACTTTCGACGGTCAAAATCCGGACGGCTGGATTCTCCGGGCTGAAAAATATTTCCAGTTTTACCGGCTCACCGACGACGAGAAAGTAGAGGCGGCAGTGGTGGCCTTTGAAGGGGAGGCATTGTCGTGGTACCAGTACGAACACCGCCGTCGGCCAATCGGGAGATGGGACGAGCTTAAGCCCCTCCTCCTACGGCAGTTCCGGTGCACCGGGGCAGGTTCTCTTCACGAACAATGGTTGTCGGTGGAACAGACGACCGGAGTGCCGGAGTATCGTCGTCAGTTCATTGAAATGCTAGCCCCGTTGGAGAACATTTCAGAAGCACTGGCCATGGGCCAATTCATTACCGGGCTCAAAAAAGAGATTCGGGCCGAAGTACGGGTTATGGGGCCCAGGAATTTGGATCAGGCCATGGACCTCGCTTTACGGGTCGAAGACAAGCTCCGATATAGCCAGCCCACGAGGCCCATGCTGGGAGGAGT
>SNQN01001007.1:0-29045 GCA_008642245.1 Bassia scoparia
TTGAGTTTGGGTTGATGTGTATGAATTACAATATACAGATAACTTCTAGGCCAATTTAGTTCAATTCGTACAACAGTATGAACAAATCTTCCTACAGAAACATTTGTGAAAAGCAAGATGCGAATGACACCGTAGGATAACCATTTGTCTAAAGGGTTCTAAACATCTAACACAACTGTAACATGTAATCAATATGTCCTAGTGGAGTCATAAAAGTACTCAAAAAAACTAGCATATACAATAATTCATATTTTAGATATTTAGAAGACATATGATAAAGAGGTATTTATGTTCATTGAATGAAATAGATAATAGGAAAGATTCCCTTAGAGAATATTGATAACCCCGTCTCAAAGATAGTTCAATATCGTGTCATCGTGTGTATCACTACCATCGTATACGATATGTGTGTGCAGAGGGGGCTCAGTGGGGGGAGCAAGGTGATCGATCGCTCAGGGCCCYCATTTTTAGGGCCCTACCGCTTTGAAAAAAACATTAAAATTTACTTAAAAATAATTATTGTAAAGAAATATATTGAGTATTTTTTGTTTGATTCCAAGGGAACTCCTATAACTTTAACTTTTATATTCCACTTAATTTAGTTCCCTTAACTTTATTCATCTTTAAAATCTCATAGCTACGTGGAATYCACAAATGGACGCGATACTTACTTCTACATTGTTTCATCAAATAAATGAAGGAAATAAGGGTGATGGTGATTTTAAGACACAAGCGCATCAAGTTTTAGTTGATAATTTGAGGACTGAATTGGGCATACCAGTAACCGTAGATCATGTTAGGAATCGGATTAAGGTTTGAAAGAAGCACTATGCCATGATTACAGAAATTCGAGCTTACACGAAGTTTAAATGGGATGAAGAAAAGAAGATGGTGGTGATCCCTGTTGACTAGCTTGCTGAGTGGAATAAGTATTGTGCAGTAAGTACTATCAAACTTTGTGATTTTTTGTGATATTCTGTTCTGTCTTGTCTTGTCTTATACTGTTTTATTTTTTGTGATATTCTGTTCTGTTTTGCTGCCCTGAGATATGTTATAAGTTATAAGATTGATCTGTTTCAGGCTTAAACTATGTCATGTTATAAGTTATAAGTTAGCCAACATCTTAACGCAGCATGAAAATGATGGATATGGTTGTTGACCATGCCTTTTTGTTTTGATTGTCTACTCCCCAACTGTGCTGGTTATGCAACCTAGCTGATGTCCTGCTTTTACTGTTCTATTAGAAGGATATAAAYGACTCTCATATAAAACTATTCCCGATCCTTAATGCTTCATTCGTGACATCATATATCACCATGATTTCACTTGAAATCTCATGACTTCTTCCTGCATATAAGCWAGGGTGTGTTTAAGAGATTGATGAAAGCATAGTCTGATTAACAAGCTGTCAGAACAGGTTTCAGTAGTCTTGTTAAGCTGAAGCATGTTTGCGGTGGCTATATGTGCAGCGCCAAAAAACGCTGCAATATCAATTTTCTTTGATTGATGTTTTGGGGCTCTACTTTTTCTAACAACTAATTGATTCTAGTTCCTGTTCTCTGTGTACTTATGTTATGTTTGTGAAGGTTATTTTTCTGTGGTATGTTCTRGCTAGATTAGTTTATGTTATTGTATATATGTATATGTGTCCTGTCCCTTTGCTGCTTTATTTGTATAAGTATATGTTGTTACTTTGATTATATACTCTGTCTTTATGAATATTTGTACTGTAGGAAAATCCTCATGCTCATGCATATCAAAATAAGTGCATTGAAAATTGGGATGATATTTGCACTTTATTCAGTTCTGATAGATCTACTGGTGATGGAGCTGAGCAACACGAGGAGTCTGCAGTTGCTATGGGTATTGAGATTGAATGGGCTAGTACATCTGAGGCTTCTTCTGTAGGTTCAAACAAGAGGCTCAAGAGAGATCATTTAGCTGAGGCAGTGAGTAGCTTTGCGGAATCTTTTAAGGAAYATGTTAGCAGATCGCAAGGGCCAACAAAACCGAGTTCACAAGAAATTTATGGGGTTGTCTCGAGTGTAATTGGTATTTCACGTCATCAAGTTTTGAAAGMTGTGAARAGGTTTATGAGCRGYACAGTTGACGAGTTTGARATGCTTAAAACTCTACCGGAAGAGGAAAAATTAGATTGGATATTATTATGTATTAATGATTAGGACTTGTATTTTGGTGTTTGTGAACTAAACTTTGTAGTTAAATGTTGGTARATTGTCTTCTTGTTGAATTTTGTATTTTAAACACTTAATCAAAGTACTTAATTTTATCATAGATTGAAATTCAAAATTTAGAATTCCTTGTTTTCCCAAACAAGAATTTGGAATTTGAAATTCCAAATTTGAAATTCTCAAGTTTGCCAAACATGAAACTTGTATTTGAATTTCAGGAATTGAATTTCAGAAATTGAATTCAATTATTTCAAATGAAATACACTTATCCAAACGCAACCTTAATGAATTAATATTAGTGTAGATTTTAAAAATGAAGTCAAATAACATTCCAAACAAGTTTAGGGAAAGACATAAATAGATCAATGTAAATCATTTGAGTAAATAATTTGAACAAAGGAAATTTAGCCGTGAATATTTCAATCAATCAAATATATTTTCATTAATTTATCAAAATTACAAGGGATTTTTCCCCATATACCCCTGACTTTMAGCCTAATAACCCATATACCCCCGTGTTTTTAGAAACGCCTCATATACCCCTCACATTAGCGAAAATAACTCAAATACCCTTAATGAGACCAAAAACCGTTAAATAGTTAACACCGTTAGTCTTTTATCCATTTGACTGCTAATTCATSTCATTTGACTCTAATTAYAGACCTTAATATTTCTCTCYCCYCCATTTGACCCCAAAAACCCAGAAATTGAAATCCCATCTCACCCCAAAAACCCAACCAAAATTTCGATCAATGGCTTCACCAAAAACCTAGTTCATTAACAATGGCTTCCACCAAAAATGTCTAATTGTACAGTAAAAACAATAGGAGCAATATTTACAGATTTCTAAGAATCTATATATGCTGTGACCATTCTGACCAACAATGGTAAGTTCGGACCACAAGCTTCAGATCCAGCTGCACTAATATTGGAGGCTTAAAAGAACCCTTAGCATAGGCTCTGAGGCTGCACTGAAGAAATACATCGAAGTCATTGACACGTTTGTTACCGAGGTAATCACCAAAAAGAGGAAGCATCTGACTGAACAACAGCTTGCTGAACAACAGGATTATGTAAGCATTAATATCAGCAAAATTCAGATGAAATTTAATTGAACTAAATACTAAAGATTATGTTATGACATTGTAGTTGCGCTGTTGCAGAATGTCAAGGAAGATATATTATTTAGATTTTTAGAGGCTAGTAAGAAAGATCCAGATCAAATGACTGATAAATATCTGAGGGACATTATTAATGAACTAGGTTTTTGGTGAAGCCATTGATCGAAATTTTGGTTGGGTTTTTGGGGTGAGATGGGATTTCAATTTCTGGGTTTTTGGGGTCAAATGGAGGAGAGAGAAATATTAAGGTCTATAATTAGAGTCAAATGAAATGAATTAACAGTCAAATGGATAAAAGATTAACGGTGTTAACTATTTAACGGTTTTTGGTCTCATTAAGGGTATTTGAGTTATTTTCGCTAATGTGAGGGGTATATGAGGCGTTTCTAAAAACACGGGGGTATATGGGTTATTAAGCTTAAAGTCAGGGGTATATGGGGAAAAATCCCAAATTACAATAAATGACCAAAATATCGTTGCTAATTAACATTGATTTTCTTAAAAGTGGCAAAATTAAAATTGTTATCGTTTATATATCAATCAATCAATGTATAATATAGTGAACCTGGACATTAGTTATAATAATTGACACTAGTACTTGGTGCACGCGATGCGTGCTTGCATTATTTTTTAAAAAAAGTTTTTACGTTACGAGAGGAATCATGTTTATATAGCATAGTTTGTAAACTACTATGAATTAATTTAATACACATTGAGTAGTGAAAAAAATTTGGCATGTATGTATAATAATTTGAAAGCATGTCTTAGAATGTTTTTAGATGGAAGAGAATTGCATTATACAATAGAGTTTGTCAATTATAGTACAAAAAAAAAATTTGTCATTAGCATGATATATGGTCATTATTCTAATTTTGGAAATTTCATCTCAATAATTGTGATTGATCGACAAATTAATGATATAATTTATTTATTTTTCAAATTTGTTGACAAATTTTCATTGCTTTAAATTGATTAAACTAATTTTGAATTATTTATAAATATTTTTTTTAATTAATTTTGATAGATATATTTTGTATACTTTTAATTAATGATAACTTCCTTAGTATTTTAATTGTGTTGGTCAAACAAAATTTATGTAATTGAGGTAATTATAATATGAATTTATTGTGAATGATTTTTTATGTGTGGCAAGTTTTTTGAAATTTAATTGAGATAATTGTAATATGATTTTTTTGTGTGGCAAGATTTTTTGAAATGTATGAAGTAAAGTAGAGTAATTTTAATTTGTTTGTGACAAAAGATAGTTATATGTAATTTTGAGGGGGACACCATTGTTCTCCTTTCACTTATGTAATAGAGATTGTCGTTATAATTTTTACTTGTTGTAGCAAGTCGCTTGGCAAACTACAATATTTCCTCTGCTTCAGGGTTGAGAGATGGGTGAAGGCTTCCCGTTAATGCTACTTCAAGGAAGCTGATCTTGGATTGGAACTTGGAGATTGATGGCTTGGCACTTCTCGTTCCCCGAGGCTCCTTAGCACCTGCAAGAAGGAGAATAGTCCTTTTTGGATTATCTCCCCTCTGATGYCTAAGTAAGTAAAGGAAGGAGGAAAGTAATAAAGACAATCGAATGTAGAGAGAAGTTAGAGAGAGAACACGTCTATACTTGCTTAAGTATGAGTAAATGCTCTCAAAGGTATGGAAAAATTGTGTGTAAAATGAGGTCTCTCATTTATAGGCATTTTCCTTGTCCCATGAGACCCTTGATGTGTGACACTTGTCGCCATCTTCACCGTCATTTTATCTGTATGGCTAGCTTAAGCAGTTAGATATCCGTTGACCGATCTGTTTTCGTCGAACTTGTTCAGTTAATAAGCCATTTGACTTTAACACGTGGCTGACTGATATATCGACATGTGGTTACGGGGCCCTTGCCACGTTGAACCCATGCGCTCGAATCGGATACTAACACGTAGAACATAGGCTTTACGTGCCGCATCATTACTAATATACAATTATAAATATTAATGATATAAAATGTAGATTGACAAACGTGAAATGTACCAACACATGCAAAAAAAAAAAAGGAAACAGAAGTTGATAATATACATTAACTTAATTAATATAAATGAGAATTATGAAATTTAGGTCCAAAAAATTGAGAATATAATTGTTAGTCTAATTGAGTGTTTAGATACAAAGAAATTATTATGTACCCCGTATGTAAGTTTTTCATTATAATTGTTTGTAAATTGCTTTACTATAAATTATGTCACTTTTTTATGCATAGATTAATTTCCCCTTCTCACATAATTGTTGGTTGTTTTTCTTTAACAATAATAATGTTGAAGTTTTCTCTTTAGTTATAACACATAATAATTGTAAATTAGGAAAGCGTTAAAACCATTTTAAATAAGTAATTTTTTAAGTAAAGGGCATAATAATCTATTCCAAGGGGGGACACCATTGCTCCTCCCTTGGCTTATATAATAGAGATTTATATGTCAATCACTATATATTATATATACAATGTGATGAATCTAGACACTAAATACAATTTTTAGAATCTACTATATAAACCACACTTCTCCCCCAATTCGAAAACACTCAAGTACATAATTTTAATTTTCTACCATATGTATGTCTATGAGTAGTAGATATTAATCTTAATGTATGATGAACATGTATGTAAAACTATACATTATAGTGTAGTAGTAGTTGAAGAACAACTCCCTTCAATCTATGATTTCATTTAGAATTTTCAAATTTTATTGCTCATTGAATAATTTTTATACTAAATTTTTCATTTTGTTAAGTGATCAAGTTCATTATTTTGTTAGTAACTTTTTTCGACTAACAGAAAAAGCAAAGCAATTTCACAAAAGCTTAAGTAATAACAACATTTTTATTACCAACTTGAGGGTCACTCACAACTTTTTCCTGAATACAAAATAAGCTAAATTCAATATGTTATAAAGGACAAATCATATATATCATCATACTAACAGTGGACAAGCAATATGATACTATCTGATGATGACAATAATAAACTGACGATCATCATTAACAAGAGACCATGCACCTATGTAACAAACTGTAACAGATTAAATAATTTTCACCAATGATTAGAAATTAAATATGATCTGATACAGCCATAAAATCATAGGTGATAAAACAATATTATTCAGTCATTTAATTTGTGATAAAGTAATATATTCATTAGTCAGTGTAATTTCAAAAGCTAATTTTGATGCTATATCATGATATTAACAATGTATTTCTTAATGTTGACACAAATACATGGTAATACTCAGGGAATGGAACCAGACTTTTATAGCTCTCATCCCGAAAGTTGAGAGGCCTGAGTCCCCTAGTCAGTTCCGGCCGACCAGTCTCTGCAATGTTGTCTACAAAATCATTTCAAAGGTGCTGACTAATAGGCTGAAACATGTTCTTCCCTCTGTTATTAATGATAACCAATCGGCGTTTGTCTCGGGAAGGCTCATCAGTGACAATTGTCTCATGGCGCATGAGATCTTGTCCTATGTTAAGAAGCGGAAAAWGGGTAGAGACTTCTGGGGTCTTTTAAAGATTGATCTTAATAAGACTTATGATAGGGTCAATTKGAGGTTTCTGGAATGGATCCTGGACACTATGAACTTCCCGCCCATTTGGAGACATTGGATCATGCAGTGTGTCATCATTGTCTCCTATTCGTTGATCATCAATGGGGAACCCTCTTCCCAATTTCAACCCAAGTGTGGCCTCAGGCAAGGAGACCCCCTCTCTCCCTACCTCTTCATTCTCGTCATGCAATGCCTCTCTGTGATGTTGAATTTGAAAGAGGCCAATGGTCTCTTGCAAAGTATCAACATTTCTCGAGGAGCCCCTCCTATCTCCCACCTTTTTTCTGCTAATGATTCTCTTCTCTGTTTCCGGGCGTCTACAGCCTCCTGTCGTGTTATACATGATATAGTTTCCTCATTCTGCAGCATATCTGGTGAACTRATTAACTTTGATAAATCGTGTGTTATCTTCAGCTCTAACACCCCCGCCCCCTTGTTGAAGCACTGAAAGATATTATCCGTACCGCGCTCTCGGACTCTCTGGGAAAATACTTAGGGGTGAATGTGCAGGTGGATGGGCGCTCCCTCTCCTACTTCAATGATGTTTACACTAAGGTTCTGGAGAGGATCTCCAGTTGGAAGAACTTAGCTCTATCTCCGGCTGGAAGACTGATTTTTGTTAATGCCATCTTGGGTTCTCTGAGCTCCCATGTTCTATCAATACTCCAAATCCCTCTGTCTATTCAGGAAAAGGTCAGCTGAGCTCCGTGTCGCTTTTTCTGGAAAGGAGCTCCTGATGGTCGCACCATTCATTGGAGGAAAAATGACTTGCTTCATCTGCCCAAGGGGATGGGTGGTGTTGGAATCAGGCATTTGAGAGTTTTTAACAATGCTCTCCTAGAGAAGCAGAGTATACGTCTTCACTCAAGCCCCAACTTATTGCTAGGTAAGATCTACAATGCAAAGTACGGAGGTTCTCCCATCTCCCTTGCCCTAGCTGGGAGAATTCTGTCCAATGCCTCCTGGGGATTTCGCGGTCTTTGTAAGAGTTCCATGAGAGTTGCAYGTGGTTTGGGCATCAACATTTGGAGTGGGGATTCCACAAAGATCTTGTCTAATAATTGGGTTCTTGGCCACCCCCCGGAAACCCAGGGCACCATTGCCTCTAAGCTCCTTCAGAATGGTTTTGTTAGTGACCTTATTGACCCGGATTCCCGCATGCGGAAGCAGAGACTAATCAGGRACTCTTTCTCTTGGGAGTCCGCCAACGCCATCTTATCTACGCACATGCCTAGTGTTGGTGGTCGGCACTGATAGGGTCTATTGGCGCCTATCCAAGTCAGGATCGCTCACGTGTAAGTCGGCTTATTCTTTTCTTCTGAGAGAGGTGCTCTCAGTCGATCTTGATGATCCCCCTATGAAGTTTTGGAAGGGGCTTTGGCAGTCTCGTCTCCCCCCCCCCCCCAAACGGAAAACTTTTGCTTGGCGTCTAGTCTAGAATGCTCTGGCTCTTAAGGACAATCTTCATAACAGGGGTATGCAGGCCGGGAACCGCTGCCCCTTTTGCTCCCTTGGGTTAGAGAATAGGGAACATCTCTTCAGAGACTGCTCGTTTGCCAGGTGTGTGTGGTTTGGTTCCCCCCTTGGGATCTGCATCTCGTCTAGTGAGGGAATCCCTTTTAGTAGTTGGTTTATCAACTTCTTTCTCTATATCATCAATGAGGACGCGCCTTCTAGCTCGCGTTTACTCAACTTTGTGGGGACCCTATGGGCCATCTGGTTGAGTAGGAATAGTGTTATCTTCACAGGTAGCACTCAGATTCCTAGTGCTGTTGTGGACCTCGCCAAAGGTCTGGTCAATGACTTCAGCAAGGTCTTCGACCGTGGCAAACGGTAGAAGGTTAAGATGAATGCTAGGAAGAGTGCTAGGTTTGCGGAGCCGATCTCCTTCGGCTCAGTCCCTAGCAGCCCCCTGTCTTCTTGTGGGTTGATGGCGCGTGGAAGAGTATTGGTCGTGGTCGTTCGCGAGGTGGTTTGGAATGGGTTTTTAGTAGTCCGGATGATAACCGTTGGAGTAGTGGAATCCCAATCCATGCATTCTCGTCTGTTCATGCGGAGGCGCTAGCTCTTCTTTCTAGTCTGTGCAAGGCCAGGAGTTTGGGCTACGATAATATCTTCGTCTTTACTGATACTAAGGAGCTATGTCAATGGATTCACAAAGATGTTCTGGGCCCACCGGAGGTTCGGTCCATCCTGCTTGACGTTCGAGAGATTTGCACTGCTACCAGCTCAGTTTGTATTAATAATGGTCCTCGTTGTATTATCTCTAAGGCCCATGAGCTGGCTACCAAAGCTCGCTCTTCTGGYRCCTGTTGTTAGTTGTTTTAGTGTGTTCTTATTGCCAAAATAAAAACATACTGCTGCACACATCACGTGTTCAAAATGCTTATATATGTGGTGAAATATACCGATGCTTGCATCACATGCTCAAAATTCTAGTACAATATATTAAAAGGCGTGTGAATGTGTCAAGTAATTGTTTTAAATCACATCTATACAATATATAAATAGCATCAACTTTCACCATAGTTGTGTTACATATGAATGACGCCACGTAGAATTACGCTTCAACTAATTTTTATTAAAAAAAAATTACAATAAGATTCGAATCTAACACTTCATGCTCAAACAAAAATATACTTCTAAATCATCAGCTTTATTATTATTGTTTTATATATCAGTCCTTTAAAGTATATTTTTTATTGCTAGAGCTTTGCTTTAATTCTTTACCCAACATTAATTTAATTAATATAATGATTAATAATAAGAATTATGATAAATTGTTATGTCTTTTTTTCCGCACGAACAAAAGGAACAATGTTATTGTTTAACTCTAAGTTGTTATATCTTATAATTAATTTTTTATTTAAAAAACACTTAAACAATTTACCTTCTAAAAATATAAGGATGTACGAAGTATATTTTTTTCCCATATTAAACATGTTAAGATACTTAATCAATTGATTGTTGGTGCACTGATGATTGGGACTGCACTTGATAGGGAATAAGCGTRCTTGATCCCCTACATCAACAATTATTGGGAGGGGACTAGAACCTGACCGTTAAAAACTGAGCTCGAATTCAGATTTATTAACCGAATTGATACACAAAAAATATCTTGAGATACTTAACACGTTATTACCTCAAATTTATTATCTATGTCATGTGTTCAAGGTTAATAGTTTGCTCAACTATTTTTATGATAATAAGGAAAAATTGCCAACAACTACCTACTTTTTTTCCAACTTTGAAAACAACTACCCATTTTTTATTTTTTTGAAAACAACTACCCACTTTTTTTATAAAGTTTGCAAACCACTACCCACCCCTGATTTCAGGTGGGATAAAACCATCAAAAYGCATGTGGGGCCCACCTGAGGCTGTTTTCAGGCAAAGCCCTCCCCGAAATCTGTGAAATGACCATACTACCCTCACATTATTAATCTCTTTAAAACCCCAAACTCCATCTCTGTTCATTTCATTTCTTTTCTCTTTCGCTTGACATTGCTGCTGCATTGCTCTTCCAATCTTCTGTTTCTTCATTTATCTTCCTTGTTCCATTGCTCCATTATTTGGGTTTTCCTTTACTTTCCTTTTCTCTCTCCTATKTTCTTTTTTCCCTTCTCTCTGTCCTTCCTTTTGTTTCTTCCATTCTCTCTCCTCAATCGCCTTGAATTARAACTGACAGAAGAAGGACGAGCAGCAGCCGAATTGAAGGACACATAACATTGCGATTGTGCAAATTAGGGTTTAGGAGAGGTTTAAGAAGTGCAATCGAAGGTGAGATTGAGATTGCAATGCTTTKCATTTTGGGTGATTTGGGGGAAAATATGGKAGATTRAAAAGCGTTGRAAAATACGCCAAAATGAGAAGTAGAAGAAGATCGAAGTGAAGTGAGTAATAAAAATCGACTCTTTTTATTGTGTGTTTAATTAAAAATTCCCAATTAAGGTGATTTGGGGTAAATTAGTCTTGAAGATGATTTGAGTTTTGGGATTGGTTCTGATTGTGCAATTGTGATGGTTGAATGTTTGAATTGAGGATTTSATTTGATTTGACCTGTAATGTGTGACTGAGTTTAGAGCTTTGATTTGCAATTTATAATTTGGTTTGAGCTCACAGATTATTGGATAAAGGAAAAGAAATTGAACCACAAAAATGAAGAAAAGGAATGAATTTTGAGAAAAAAGAAGAAAAAGAAGAAAAGAACACGCATATTAATGGAGAAAGGAAGAAGCAAATGAGTGAAATGAGATGATGAGTCAAAAGGAAAGATGATGAAATAAGAAGAAAAAGAAAGAGATGAGAAGTCAGAGAGGGGAATTGAATAAGGAGTGAAGTGGGTGGGTGAAAGGGAAATAAAAAGTAGTAATGTGAGGGTATTTTAGTCATTTCACAGATTTCGGTGAGGGCTTTGCCTGAAAACAGCCTTAGGTGGGCCCCACATGCGTTTTGGTGGTTTTATCCCACCTGAAATCAGGAGTGGGTAGTGGTTTGCAAATTTTATAAAAAAAAGTGGGTAGTTGTTTTCAAAAAAATAAAAAGTGGGTAGTTGTTTTCAAAGTTGAAAAAAAAGTAGGTATTTGTTGGCAATTTTTCCTAATAATAATTTCATTGAACTCCCTCTGTTACGTTTTATTAGTAACTCTTGGTATTATTTGAGAGAGGTAAATATTCAAGTGTTGCCAATAAAACGTGATAAGGAGTACTTTTCCTTATACAATGCGTATATATAAGAGATGATGATGAAATCAATTAATAGACAAAATAAAAAAAAAAATTTAAAAAAGAGACAAACTATTATTTGGGGCAACGCCCGGTCCATAATACTAGTTAAAAAGGGTGCGGAAGGTTATTGGGTACAAGCCTAAAATAAAGGTTTAGAAAATTACATGGCTAAGCTTACAAGTAAAAATAAGATATAAGAAAAAGTACAAATGTACACTACTTTCTACTCTCTCCGTTCCCTTTTGTTTGTTTTGTTTGGAATCGGGGGGAGAATGAAGAAAAACGAATCTTTCGTTAATAGAATGTGTTAATTTTATAAGATTCTTACTTGAAAACAGAGTTATTAATTTTTTATTTAGTAAAATACGGAAAGATAATAAATGTGTGTTGTAAAGTGAATTTTGGGAGAAATCTACATAGTAGTAAATATGATGGAAGAAGAATAATAAATATGGTTCAATTTACCATGGAAAAAATTGATAAATTTGGAGTTAAAATTATAATAGATTCCAAACAAGAAAAACATTTAGAAATTCCATTTTGGGAAACACGACAAACAAAAGGAAACGAAGGGAGTAAACGCCTAAATGATGAAGTATACACTTCTATATGGAACAAATTGTGTATTATTATGAGATTGTTTTAGTTCATGGACTCATGGTATAAGTTGTGTAATTTTAATAATTTTTTATTAAATTAGAAGCTTAGTATTTGTTTTATTAATTTCTAATAATTTTTTAATTAATTTTAATAAATCGATTTATTAATCTATTTTAATAAATTGTTTTATTGATTTAAAAGTTTTGTGTTTGTAATAAGTAATTCAATTTTAATTCATGGACTCATGGTATAAGTTGTGTAATTTTTCTTTCATGATATTATTATTGTTTAAAAAATAAGAAGAAAATTCTCAATAGAATTCTATAGGAGTATTTAATTACTCCTAGTTTGTTGCATGGGCTTCTACAAGACATTTTGTGCTATAAATATCACAAAATCATGCAAAGTAGGTATCACCTCTCTCTTATCTCTATCGTCATAAGGAACCAAAACCCCTTCCCCAAAAAAGATAATTAAAATTAAATAAAGAATCATAATAATGTGGAGGATTTCATTCTTCGCTGTTGTTGTTATTTGTTCTAATTTGGTTAAATGTGAACCACAGGTGCCATGTTACTTCATTTTTGGCGACTCGTTATCGGATTCCGGAAACAACAACAGGCTCATCACTATGGCTAAAGCTAATTACCGGCCTTATGGTGTTGATTTTCCAGGAGGAGTTGCCACTGGAAGGTTCACCAATGGTCTCACCATTCCAGATTTTCTCTGTAAGCTAGTTTATATTACAAACCTTCTTTTAATTTATCTTTTTTTTTAAAAAAAAAAAAGCAAATGAATCTAATAATTAAATAGAAACTAGCTCATTGATATTCAAGGCTGTTAATCAATGGTAATTAATGTAATCCAATCCAACAAGGCAATTATATCATGGTGTTATGTACACAATGAAAAACAGAAACTATGTTGACTTCATAACCTTCTCAAGTCAATTTCTTATACACAAAGCAAAGGKTACTCACAATATAGAGGTTTATCATGGGGTTTGTGTATGAGCTGTAAGATTTGATTTTCGAACCCTTATTGTTACGGGTAGTTGATGGGGTTTGAAAGTTGGGAGAGGTATGAAAATAGTAAGTGGCCGGTTTGTATGAGTGAAGTGGAATTTAGGTGGTGTATGGGGTATAAAATAAAATCAAATAAGGTTAGGTAAAAGACAATTGAATGTATATACTCCCTCTGTCTTATTTTACTTGTTACATTGTGCTTTTCACAAATGTCTAGGAATGTAGTGAACGCTACAAAAGAGTACACTAAAAGTGGGTGATTTAGGGTAGTAATTGGGCTTACATCACTATTAATACATGAAAGTTGACAAAAGTTTGGGTATAAATTAAAAGTTAAAAAGTGAATGGGACCCATAACTCAAAATATAAATGTAGTAAGTAATTTGATGCGGTCAAATAAGGAAAATATAGCAAGTAAAAAAAGACGGAGGGAGTATATTGGGTCCCTCATACAAACCCCTAAAAGGTTTGGACTATTGTTAGTGTGAGGTTTGTTATGAGAGGGGTTTGTGTGAAAATGATGTGGCACAAGTTCAAACCTTTAAGAGGTTTGAACCATTGTGAATGCCCTTAGTCTTGCAAGGCATGGCATTATGTATTTTGAATTGAAAACAAATACTTGTATATTAAATATAGGATTTTTTGTATAATACCACCTTTTGTTTACAACTTTTTATAAATTCCCACCTTTTACTTCTGTTTTGTTATAAATTCTCACCTCTTAACGGAATTGTTAACGGAATTGTTAGATTGCGAGCCCCACTTGTTATTGTTATTCAATTGCAACTCTATTCTCACACTCACCAACTCGACATTCCTCGTTGACCCTCACTCCACTTCTCATTCCCCTCTTCTTCTTACCTCGTTGACTATCATTCTCCAAGATTTTCTCACCAAAAAACCCCTAATCACTCATCAATTTAGTTAATTAGTTTGTTAATCAACACAATCTTGTTAATTGTTCTACTGGGTTAATCGATCATGGCTRATAATMAACCTCTTCATCCTTCATCATCATCATCATCATCTTCATCATCTTCTGCTGTTGTTGTTGCTCCTCCTTCGATTTGCCCTGATGTTCCAGCATCCACCCGAACAACAAAAGAAGCAACGATTCCACGATCAACTCCTGCAACTCGAGCAACAACACCAACTCCTAAAATTCTGATTTTAAAAACCCTAAAATTCAAGTTTCAATTACAATGTAAAAACCCTAAAATTAATAATTCAATTGCAATTTAAAAACCCTAAAATGTCATTTGAAATTAAACATAGAAGATGAATTGCCATTTACCTGATTTCGTGGACCGAATTCGAAAGATAATTGAGCCACAACTATGGAGATTGCAACTTCAAAATCATGCAGAAAGCTAGCAGAGACTTGAATAATGGATGAATGTCGAGTAATGGATGAATGTCGACTGGATTATAAAGAAAAAAGACTGAGTGGGGCCCACAATCTAACAATTCCGTTAAGAAGTGAGAATTTATAACAAAACAGAAGTACAAGGTGGGAATTGAAAAAAAAACCAAAAGGTGGGAATTTATAAAAAGTTGTAAACAAAAGGTGATATTATACAAAAAATCCTTAAATATATGGTTAGGATTTTTTATGAATTCAATTGTTATATTCACTTTATAAGGTTCACGATTGTGGCTAATAATCTACTCATTATTGCTATATGGTTTAGAGGTAGAGTCCTCAAGTACAATTGTACTACTTATGTAGCATGCACAATCAAGGCCCGTTTGACATATAATAAATCATTGCTTAATTATAAATGTTTCAATTTAATAGCTCAGCTCTTGGGATTCGACAAATTTGTCAACACCTATAGTTCTCAAATGGATCAAGATATATTGAGAGGTGTGAATTTCGCATCGGGTGCTGCTGGGATTCTAATGGATACTGGATCACAATTGGTAATAAATAATGTCTGTTCATTCTTTTACATGTCCTACTTACTAACCCTAATTCTAATTTCTTTTCTTTTTTTAAAAAAAAGTACATTACCTTATTTTTCAAAATTAAATGCTTTACACATACGGAGTTCAATTTTTTTGTAGTACATAATGTACATTGTCCATCGTTCAATTATCATATTCTCGTGTAATTATCAACTTGTATCTCAAATCTGAAGTAATATTATTGACACTCTGTTGTGTAAGAAGACCGGAGTATTAAAAGAATTATGATCTCACAATAATGTCAATTCCCATAACATTAGAGAAATACGTATATCATTTACCATTTCTAACTTTCTTTGTCATGTTAGGGTGATCGGGTTTGGTTGGATCGACAACTACAAAATTACCTAATTACAATAATAAAGCTTCAAACAATGGTGCAAGGTCCAGTTTCAAACTACTTAAACAAGTGCTTGTACACCGTAAACATTGGTAGCAATGACTATCTTAACAATTACTTCATGCCTCAGTATTATCCTACGATGAGGCTTTTCAACCCTGAGCAATTTGCTGTGTTACTAATTGCTAAATACAGATCTCAATTACAGGTGTTTTCTTTGTTTATTGCTGTAGAAGAATTATTACACTCTATCTTAAAAACTAATATATCTATTATTATAAGGAAAATTTGCTTTTAACCACTCACTTTTATCATTGGTTTAGAAACAACACCGTTGATATTTATTTTTTTTWAAAAACAACTATCCACTTTTTAGTTTTTGTTTGCGAATCACTACTACCCAATTTCATGTWTTTGTTTGTGAAATAACTCCCCAATCTCCTATATCCGGTCGGGTTTTTTGGTGTGCGAATCTATTCGAAATGTTGCAGCTTGAGTCGAATTGAGGGAGCTTTAGTTCGAAGTTCTAGTGATTTGTTCGAAGCTTTATGGGTTTTGATTTTGTTTGTGTTTGTTGGTTGAGGTGGTGTTGTTTTGTGGTTGTTTGATCTCGATTTCATTTGGTGTAGTTTTGGTTTTCTTTTTGGTTGGGGTGGTCATGATGGTGGTAGAGTACTAAGAGTAGTGGATGTAATGGAGGTGATGATTGTCGTGAGTATACGTGGTTGCAATGGAGATGATGATTGTTATGACTGTGGTGGTCTTACTCGATGATGGTGGCACACGTGGTATGGTTGTGGTGGTGGTGGCATCGGTGTTCTGAGGAGTGGCCAGAGTCAAACGAAGTAAGTGGGTTTGCTCGGAATATTTGTTTTTGGTCGGAAATAGACGATGGGTAGTGAATCGCAAACAAAAACTAGAAAATGGTTAGTTGTTTTTTTAAAAAAATTTCAAGTAATTGTTTCTAAAACGGTGAAAAAAGTAGATAGTTAATAGCAATTTTTCTTATAAGTAATCATATTTTCAGAAAGTTCTAAATTTGTTTAAACATTATTTGGCAATTGCAAGACATTATATTATTCCGGTGCGAGGAAGATAGCAGTTTACGGGCAAGGTCAGCTAGGTTGCACTCCGGCAGCAATTATTATGTATAATGCAACTCAATGTGTCGACGAAATCAACAAAGCAGTTGATCTTTTCAACACAAAGCTTGAATCACTAGTGAATGATCTCAATGCGATGCTTCCTGATGCAAGATTTACGCTCATCAAATTATCTGCCATCCAAGCATTAACTCCTCCACCAGCAGGTGGGTCWAAAACTAACTATATACGAAATGTATTCAATCTTAGTTGTAATTAGTCCATGAGTCACTATATAATTAAAGCAATGATGTGGAAGTGATTCGACCTCATATCTTGGCTAAACTCGGCCATATGTGTCATCATTGCAGGCATAATCACGAATGCTACATGCTGCAAGTTGAGGAGTGACTTTCAGTGTGAGGCAAACACTCCACCATGCCTCATTAGGAGTTCGTATGCATTCTTCGACGGATATCACCCAACTGAAATTATAAGCAAAGCAGTTGCAACAATTTCATACATTAGTCCAAATCCAATGTTTGTGCACCCGGTTGATATTAGTCGATTAGTTAACAATCAGCTCCAAGCAACATACTGAATTACTGATACGTGTGTGATACTTAACATACCCACATGTATTATGTATATTCCTATAAAGTCAGACTTAAAATCAGAGTACTTCTCGTCTTATGCTTAATAATTTTATGCTCTCGTTGTACCACTTAATGTTACAAATTAAATAAAAACTGCAGCCATGGAGTATAATTTTTCTACTTTTATTCTGTTCTTATTTTCAATGAATAGTTTTTAATAACGCCTTCCAAAAAATGTTTATCATTATGGATGAAGGATCAACGTAAAATTATTGCAATGGCTCACTTTTTTTTTAGCGAAATTAAACTTTAGAAATGTTCATATTTTCGGCCTTAAAGTAGTGTAATATTGCTATACTTGTTGGATTATTAGAAATTGAGAAGATTTATTACCAAGGTGTTGTTTGGTGGACAATATTTATCATATGGGATGTTACAATTACTAGGAAGTGAATTTTTTTGATCTTGTTTGGTTAACAAATTCATGGGAAGTATAACTTCCTATAAACTTCCAATTCCTATAAAATGGAGGAAGTTATTTACTTAGAGACCAGAGTAACTAGAAATTTCCATGGGATTTTTTTTCGTCGAGACCCATGARAATTAAACAATATTCTATAATTCCTAAAAATTATAATTACATGGAAAATAATATTCCGAGGAATTTTCATTGCCTACTTTAACCAAACGAGTCCTAAGTGAGTTTGCCTTCATCATCCTATCAAGTGCGTCGAATAATTTACCGCACTCCCCACGAGACGTACAAAACTATTCCATAAGTCCCGTAGTTTGCACCTCAAAACCATATACTTCCTCCGTAACGTTTTTGTTGCAACTTTGGGAGCTACACGGACTCCTAGGCAAAAGATTGTGATATTGTTTAGGAGAAAGTAAGGGTATTGGATTAATGTTAAGTAGGAGAGAGAAATTGTGGTACCCACTTGCATGGTCCCCCTTAATTATTTTTTTTTTGGTGGGAAATCTGAAAACATTAATTAAATACCCACTTGGCCACTTGCATGGCTTTGCACATGGTTACTAAAATCTGAATTTTTGGGCATAAGAAATTTTGGAGCCAAAAATCTGAAAATTTGTTCCCTCCATTTTTTTGGCCCCTTTTAAATTTCAGAAATATTAATGTTGTTCCAACTTGTTATAAATACAGACCATTCAATGCATTCAATGCTTGCTCTTCTCTCTCTTACCTCCCAAAAAATTACAGAGAGAATGTTTCAAGACTAGCTAGATTAGTTTAGTTCACAAAAAATTTACATTCAACCACTGCACACACAGCACAATTAGATTAGTTGTTTAATTACAAAAACTTCCCAATTAGCCAAAAAACGGCTGCAGCATGACTTCGGACGGCTTCTACGACATCGACCGAATTCTTGAAGAGGAAGGCTGGTGGCAGTTGGTAACACGACGCAATCTGCGACAATGGATTCACAGTCAGAAGCAAATACAAGTAGAAGGAGAGAGCTGACTTTACACCAAAGAAATCAAATTGTTCAACAACTCTTGTTACATTTGAAAAACGACAAAGTTCCAAGGGATTTCAACAAGAGCTAGCAGCAACAAATGGTGCATAAAGACCAATATGCAGTTACTTCAAGACATAAAAAACAGAAAGAAAGTGGGGAAGTGATCGAGTCGAAGAAGCAAGAAGTTGGCAAATGCGGCAAAAAAAACAAAAATACAGTGACGAATTCCTGCAGCAGTGCCGTTACACTTACGTATACTATCTGCATTTGCGGAGCATTGCGGTGTCACACATGGTTGTTTACAGGTTACTGAAAAAGGGTAAACTACGCAGTCACACAAGCAACAACCACCCTACTGTCACAGAAAACCACAAAATAGCAAGAATGAAGTGGGTTTTGCAACACATTGAGCCGGGCTAGGTGGTCAAAAGGCTAGATTTGAGAACATGAGGAATAATTCACATAGATGAGAAGTGGTTCTATTTGAACCCAGAGAGAGGAGATTTATTCTTCTACAAAAGGAAGATGACCATATCGATGTCAACAATCAAAAAGATTCAAGATAAAAGTAATGTTCATGGGTGTCATCTCAAGACCACTTTACGATTCAAATGGTGTGCTCATACATGATGGCAAGTATGGATATACCATTCATCACACATGAGCGTGCCAAGAAGACCTCAAAAAACAGGAGGCAGGAACACTAGAAACCAAAGCAATTCAAAATGTGACACAAGCAGTCATAAGAAAAGCTACTGATCGAGAAGGTCATCCCAGACATCATAGCAAAGTGGCCGCCCAACTCTCTAAGGAAATATACATTCAACAAGACAACGCAAGCCTCATATAGATGGGAATGATGCTGAGTTTAGGGCAGCGGCGACGGCAAATGGATTCAACATTCAACTTGTGTTCAACCACCCCAATCCCGACTTGAATGTCTTAGACTTAGGTTTGTTAGTGGGTTCAATCAATTCAGTACCATTCATTTCCAAAGAATTTGGTGGAGTTAATTGAAAAAGTCGAGGAAGCGTATGATGGTACGAGCCAAAGTCAATCAACCATTGTTGGTTGACTTTGCAAGTTGCATGGTTGAGATTCTCAAGGATAAAGGAGGACAATTATAAAATTCCACATATTGGGAAGGAGAGGTTAGAGAGGAGATTGCTGCCTGAAAACATAGAATTCGAACAACAAGTGGTTGATGATGCAGTGTGTTTCTCAATGACAGGTTTCTACACCTTAGCAATGAAAACTTGAACGAAGAAGATGGAATGGTCATAGATGAAGATTGAAGTCTAGGAGGACAACATTGTTGTTTTTTTTTTACTGCCTCATGTAACCATCTTAGGCAAGAATTTTTTGGGGAGGTTACGTGATTGTAATGGTGGGAATAGGTTAGACTCTACTGGGATTCTAAAGGCAGTAAAGAAGTGTAAGAATGTTGTTTGGTTGTTAATGAAAATGGTTGCAAACTTTTGTGACACACTTGTTAAAATTTTAGGTGACTAATGCTCCCATAACATCTCTCAAAATATCATCGAGATGTTTATAGCATACAATGTTTAATCATCATTCAAAGATCACTTCCCTAACCATCAGGAAAGTTCTCGCCCACAATTTCCGCAATCATAGCTTCTTCAACGCGCGAAGCAAATTGTGGTAAGTAGGGCAGCATTCTATTGAATACTTCCCTCAACTACAACCGACATTTACTTCGACGGAGAAGCGTATGACAACAGGAAAAGGACGATAAATCCCCTTCATCATTTGGTAAAAAAAAAAAAAAAAAAAAAAAAAAAACAATCCAAATCCAACAGTAAACATTCCACCAGCAATCATCATAATCCAACAATACAAACATTCAATAGAATAAGCCATGTCCAATCATTCACCGGCAGAAGCCAACCAATCCAAACATAACCCAACAAATCCAAACATAATTCCAAAGATAACCCAACATAATTCCAAACATAATTCCAACATAATTTCCAAAGATAACCCAACATAATTCCAAACATAATTCCAAACATAATTCCAAACATAATTCCAAGATAACCCAACAAAATCCAAACATAATTCAAAGATAACCCAACATAATTCCAAACATAATTCCAATATTTCCAAACATACATCCAATAATTCGAAACATACAGCATAATTTCCAACAATTCAAGCCAAAAAGTAAACCGATTAATTTCAACAAAACACCAACAAATTCCATCCAAATAATAATCCAACAATTTCCAGAAAACAATCACCCAACAAATTCCATCCAACAATAACAATCCAACAATTTCCAGAAAACAATCACCCAACAAATTCACTCCAACGACAATAACCAGCAATTTCCAGAAACAATCACCCAACAAATTCCATCCAACAATAATTAATCCAACAATTCCAGCAATAATCACCCAACATATTTCATCGAAAAATATCCAACAATTTCTAGCAAATCATCAGCCATCAATTACTATCAAATAAAAAGGCATAAATTTTCAGCAAATAATGAGCCAACAAATTCAACCAAGTAATCCAACAATTTGCATCCAACAATAAATATCCAAACAATACCAGCTAAAACAAAGCCAATAAAACAAAGTATGAATTCAACCAGTCAAGCCAGATAGTGGGATTTCAGGACATCATAATCGTCTGTGTCCAAATTTCCAACGAGGAGTCACTGGCTCTGGCTTAGCGTAAGCAACTTTTTGGCCTCGGCCTCCTTCGCCTCCCTAGCATGATACTCTTCATCACTGATAATCAAGGGCCTCCTCGGTCTGAACTGGTACATTTTACGCGGGCTGTAACCAACGGGATTGCGAAGTTTGGGAACTTTGGACAGGAAACCATAGCCTTAGCCTTAGCCCTGGTCCTAGCCCGAGCCTGGCCTCTTCCAAAGCCTTTGCCTTGGCCTCAACTTTGGCTCTTTCCTTAGCAAAGCTCTTTCTCAACCTTCTCCCTGTAACCAGGAAAGGAAACTGCAAACCACAAACAATCACCTTTCCTCACCATCAATCTCCACCAAACGGTGGCCATCAGGAGTCCAACTCCTTGATGACCTTACCCTTCCCTGTCACAGAGTAGCAGCAGCAGCTTGGTTGGGTCAGATGCAACCCATCCTCAGAACCATTTTTTTGTGGCTATTGTTCAACCACATCATCAGCCCAAACAACTTGCTTACCCTTTCTTTTTCTCGAAATTTCCTCCTCAGTCATCTCCCTTTTCAATCTCAGCCACCACAGTTGTATCCTCAATGTCTATGTTGATGATATCCTCGGGGTGGCTCAGTTGGTGGCTCCCCTCCATAATCTTAGAAACATGAAAAATCCCTAAACCACTTCCTTCCCCATTCAATGCTCTTTCTCCAGTTGGCAAGGTACTTGCGATAACAAGCACCTTTTTGAGTCAACTTAACCAAAACCTCAGCCAAAGCGTTGAAAGCTGGTGCTAATGAATCTATCCTGTCACCATTCTCATAAGAACCGATGAGGGTAGATGTGTCCCTCTTCGATTCCCTCACAAAGATCCTCAAGAAAGCGAATCTCATCACGACAGGTGTGACATCAATGACCTCATACAGGGGAGTAAGGTCGAGCACCATTTTTGGACAAAAGGGGGATTTTTAAAGACGCAGAAGACGAATAAAGGGGGATTTATGTGAAAATAACAACAACCATAAGATCGAGGAAGCACAATCGAAGAACAACGAAGAAAACGAAGAGCAAAGATGCAAAATGGGGTCACAAGAAATAGGGTTCATCGCATTTTTGGGAAGACGAAGAAGTTTCGAGAAAAAGGGGGTTTTGTGTCGGTGAGTTAAGTGAGTGGTAGATGAGTGGTTGGGAGTAATAAAAGGGAGGATTGTTAGGATTAATTAAATTAGGTTAGGATGTAAGTTTAGTAGTTTAATTAGGTTATTTAATTTTAACAAAAAAAAAGTAAGGTAAATTGGTCAATTTACTACTTTAATTATATGTAAAAATAGAAATAAAATGAAAGTTGCAGTAAATAGTTATTGCCAAAAAAGGAAAAGTTGCAACAAAATCGTTACGGAGGAAGTACTACTTAACTACATTATTGTTAAGTGTCTAACTAAATATTTTGTTATTGTTCTCATAAAAAACTCCAACAAACTCTAACATATTGCAATTTGTTAGTTAGATATTTTGGAGTTCAGATCATTATTCTTGGCGGCAAAGTTTGTTACTTTCTTCCCATGCTTATTACGCATATAAGCTTTGTAATGACTAGTAGCTCAAAAATAACAAATAAACTTCTTTTTGGGTCTAAAATTTTCCCCATTTCGCTTCAATCTATCTTGGAATTCTCAAGAAGCAATCCCGGCCCCATGATCCACCCTTAGCCTTATATTCCACATTATTAGAGGCTTTGGATTGACCTTGATTTTGTTAACATTTACGCAGCATGATACTTTCTAAACTTAATAGGGTATGAAACACCGGGATTATCACATACTGAAAATAGCTTGAGCGTTTAAAAAGACAAAGTTTATGTAATAGTGATGCGAAAAATTCTTCAAAAAAAATCTATTTTATATGTTGTTATTGACCCTATGTGATGATGATAATAATTCAAAAGTATATGTAAACATTTAATCTTTTCTTAAGTACGTTAGTGTACGATCATGTGTAGAGGTAGAAATTTGAAGAGCATTTGACTAGTGCGAAAAGTCGATCATACAAGACAAACAAGGAAGAAAGTCAAAACAATGCAAATCAATCAAATAAGTAGCTGGAGTTCTGTTATTATTTTGATTTTTAATGAAATTGGGAATGCAACACGGTTCATAATATAACTATATATGTGTAACCATGAGTAGGCCAATTTGTAAATTAATTTCTAACGTAACTAACACTTGATTTGACCAGTGTATGATGGCCAATTCAAATTTCACAAAAAGATAAAAATATAGTGACCCTTTTTTCACTTTACATCAATATATGATGAATAATAAGGGTCATTATGTTGATCAATATGAGTATTATATTAACTAAAAATGGTCATTTTAATTGGGCGTACAGTATAATTATTGCATGCCCGATGCACCTAAGACTTTACCAATCTTTATAGAAGATATGCATGTATGTATCTGTTATTAGATGTTTGAAATTTTTCTAAACATCCTATTCACAACTAAATTGCTGACAAAACTAGAAATTCTTGCTATAAATTTGGTAGAAAAAAATATTTACCAATCAAACAAGATAAATTTATGGTCCAATTACATGTTATGTATATAAAATAATAAGATATATTTTGAGTTATATAGGTGGTACCTTGATAGGTACCACTGTCGGTAGAATAAATGAACTTAATCGAACTATTCGTATATTAGTTTTTCCATCAACGTCAAGCAAATTATTATAGACTCATTTTAAATAAATATTTTAGTTTTAAATATCTTATAACAACTGACTTTATGTAAATGCTTCTTTAATGTCCAATTTCCATTTAAGATATTGTTGTTAAYAAGAAATATTSTAATTCAAGCATTGTCCAATCATTATTATATTGTTTCTTCAGCATGTTTGAGCTCCAAATAAAAAGTCCTAATTCGCAATAAAAATGGTAGCAACATGCAAACTATAAGAATCACAAATAAAGATAAATAAAATAATAATGTGGAGAATTTTAATATTTGTTCTTATAATTATATATTCTAATTTGATTAATGGTGAACCAAAAGTGCCTTGTTACTTCATTTTTGGCGACCCATTATCGGATTCTGGGAACAACAATAAGCTCATAACAATGGCGAAAGCTAATTACCCGCCTTACGGTATTGATTTTCCTGGAGGTATTGCCAATGGAAGATTCACTAATGGTCTCACCATTACAGATTTTATCAGTAAGCATACTTCAACTTCTTCTCTCAACTTTTTCAATAGCCAATTTCCAGATTTTTTATTTGTATACACATTTAMAAAATCAAGTGRTCTTGGCATGGTGATTGCTCACTTACYTAGCTTGTCTCTTAATTAAGAGGTTAGGAGTTCGAATCCCGACCCTTAGAAATGAAAAGAGATCATTGACCARCTCTTTATCCTTGAGTGAAGCACCCGGGGCAAGGGGATTAATCRCTGTTGTCGGTGGTTGATATGCTGGTTGTTTACCAAATAAATGCACATTTACAATATAAATTTTGATATATTTACTAGTTTTATTTTAACCTCATGTTATATATTTGATGGAAAAAGCATGCAATTTGGGGTGATTTCTATAACGTTTGTTAAGTTATGGTGGATTCCTAAAACAAAATAAAAGTTAAGGGGATAAGTAACAAAAACATGGAAAAATATGGGGGGTGWTTCATCACAAAATTTTCTTTCTTCAATCCAAATCGAGGTTTACTTGTATATAACACTTCATTGAACGTTTCACTTTTTTTCATACGAGAATGTTTTACTTAATAAAATGTTCCAATAGATATTTACAATAAACTACATATATAAGTTCTTGCATACATCAGATGCACAATAAATGTATTTGTGTATCAAGCATATAATGACCCTTTTAGTCTATATAGTAACTCATTATTCACTTTACATCAATATAATAATAAACAATAAGGGTAACTATATTGATGAAATACATTATTATATATTGACCAAAAAAATCGCTCTAATCTGATACACAATAAATTTATTGTGTACCCATGCACCCTAATTTTTTCCAATTACAGATACCCCATATAGAAAATAATACATACATAGTGGTACTAAATTTAAATACCCAAAGTTCGATAGTACAGACTGAAATGTTCTTGAAAGAAAAAAGAGGAGCCTACAAATTCTTCGAAAGAAGTCAAGAGAGATGGCTAAGAAAACCAAGTTTTTGGTTGAGCCTACAAATGTTCTAGATTTTGCCAATATATTATTATTCTTGGGCTTAACTACCAGTTTAAAATTTTTGGTTGAAATGATCCAATTAACATTTGCATACAGTATAATAATAATAATAAAACAAAACAACAACAACAACAACAACAACAAGAAAATGGTTATTGTATGCATCAGATGCACAATACATTTATTGTGCATCAAACATATAGTTACTCTTATATATCAATTAGTAAACCATTTTCATTTTACATCAATATAATGATAAATAATAAGGGTCATTATATTGATAAAAATGGTTACTATATTAACCAAAAGGGCACTATAATCTGATGCACAATAAATTTATTTTGCATCAGATGTACCTAATATTTTGTCTAATAATAATTCTTTTAATTATGCAGCTCAACTACTGATTTGATGAATTCATCACAACCTAATAGTTCTCAAATGGATGAAGATATATTAGAGAGGGTAAATTTTGCCTCAGGTGCTGTGGAATTCTAAAGGAGTCAGATCACACTTGGTAATATAAAATGAATGTCCAATATTCCAGTATTTATATATAATATACTGGTTTATATGCACCCGATGCACGAGCATGACATGTTAAAACTTAATATTAATCACTGAATAATAATTTGCCAAAATATTTGATTACCAATACACTATAGTGGTTGTTTAATTATTATATAACACTAGATAATGTTCCCGAACATATGCTTGGTTTTCAAATAAAATATAAATTGCTGCTAAACAAAATTAATACGAATGTATTTGATATTTTAAAATTGTCATTACTTAAAAATAAAAAGTTTTATTTTTGACAACAATAATTTTTAGAATATAATGCAATTAATAAATATATAAAATTTTACTCAAAAAACAATTTATTAACCTTCTTAAATGTCTTTTACATTTTTTATGCAAAATTAATAGTGTGTTTGGAGGGAAATTTAGGAGGGAAAATTTTGGAGGTGGGATTGCTTTATAAAGTATAATATATATTTACTGCTACAGGTACTTATCAACCATATAAACTTAGTATGTTAATCATAATGTTTAAAAACTTAGCCAATTTTGAAAAAGTACCAATGATTTTATAGTTTACACGACTAACTTTATTTCTTTATTCAACCAATATATTTTTTCTTATTCAAACTAAATTGATTCAACTGGCACTTAAAGATCATTTTTGTAATACCTTCTTTAATTATTTAGTCCTTAAAGTCTGCTATTAGTTAACATTTAGGAATGAATGTTTTAGTAAAAATATATTATAATTTTGTTCCTGTCTGATTCTTATGTTCTTACTATACACTATATATGACTTAATTGTGTAAAATTTCAAGCTTTTAATAATCATGTGTGTTTTTTTAAAGTTATATTCAACTATTCTTTTTAATGTAAATTGAAGTTTTTTTTTATCTAGTGTTTAAATGTAATTTGATTTTTTAAATTCAAAGTACATTCATTATTAAGTATAAAAGAAAAACTTTTGTATAAATTAAAATATTTATTTAGGTAAAGTTTAGAGAGATATATATCTAAGGATAAGATCAGATAGATGTAAATCGATATGTTTTAATTAATCTTGATTATTCTGATGCATCGTATATTCGTATGTATGGATGCAAGCTAAGGCATATAAATAAATATATTTAATATATAAATTGAGAACTATATAACTCTATTTTTTATTTCTTAATGCAGAAAGATAAGGGCATGTTTTATTTTAAATTTAATTCAGTTCAGTTCACTTCGACTCCGCTTCAGTTTAGTACAAAATTAAGTTATTTACTAACTAATTAATCATAAACGCAAATACAAATATTCAATCACAAATACAATTATCATATTTTAACTCTTCAACCACAAATACAATAAATTTTCAACCATATTTTGATTAATCTTCAATCATACAAATACAATTAAATTTCAACCATATATTAATTAATCTGGACTTACTACAAACATATTATGAAAGACCATAGGATATGAGATTCGATGCGTAGTTTGATTATGTAGTAGTTTTCATTGAATGTTTGTACTACTTTATGAAATTTCATTACTGCCATTTTATTTGGCTTCGATTAGTAATGTACTCCTTCATTACATCATGGAATTCAATTCGTAGTTTGCTTAACCACGTTCTATCTAAAGTTCAGTACATTAATCCTATGTTAAATAATAATAATAATAATAATAATAATAACAATAATTATAATAATAATGATAATAATAATAATTATTATTATTATAATAGTAATAATAATAATAGTAATAATAATAATAATAACAATAATAATACAAATAATAATAATAATAATAATAATAATAATTCAAATCTTTAGAGAGAGAGAGTGTGTGTGAGGCGGCATGTTTCAACGGCTTTACGCACGACAGTTCCACGACAATTGATTCTGGCAAGGCTCAAGCTAATCTCCGGTGATTCAACGAGGCTTGTCGACGTGGTTGGGCGGGCTTAGGGGCGGTGTTTAGGGCACCAATTCTGGTTACTTTCACGTAGCGGACTTGGGTTTTTCAGGTGGCTTTGTGGGTCTTCAAACGCGCAATTACGGACGATTAGGTTGACGATCTTTGGTTGAGTACGTTATTCTTCGGTGCACCAGTCTTCGGCGGTAAAAGGGGGTATTTTCTGGTTGTTTTGTGGTGTTTGCTGGTTGTTGTGATTTGTGCCGGTAGAATTGTGGGTTTTAAAAGGCATTCTGGTGGTCGTTGGTTGCTTTTTTCTTGTGGTTTCGGGTGCAATTTTCTAGTGGTGTAGGGTTCTTTTCTTGTGACTATTTCTGGTAGGTTGTGGCTGTATTCTGGTGCATTTCGGGTGGTTTCGGGTGCTGCATTCTGGTGCGTTTTGGGTGGTTGCAGGTGTGTTTTCTAGTGGTTTCGAGTGCTGTATTCTGGTGGTTTCGGGTTCGGTTTTGGGTTCTTTTCTGGTTGGTTGCGGCAACACAAAAGGTGCGTTTAAAGGCGGCCTTTTCGGGCAACGCAAGTGTGTTTTCAGGCGCTTGACCAGGACGTTTCAAGGCGTGTTTTCCCTGATGCGTTGGTTCGTGTTTTGAAGCTGTTTGGGGGCTCGTTCGGGTGATTTTCAGGTTTTGTTTGGGGTGCGATTGAGCGTGTCTTCGGATGCCGTTTGGGTGTGTAGCGGTGTGCGTTGTGGCGGTTCCGGTCCTTGGTTATTCTGTGCGTTTCAATTGTGTGGGTGCTGCTGTTTGTGCTTCGGTTTGGTGCTTTTGGGCGTTGTTACGTTTGAGGTATTCTTTGTTCCTTAATTCCCATTTCTTTTAGGGCTTTGACTTTTGGACCTTGACTTTTGGACTTTTGGACCTTAATTACTTGTTTATGCCGCCACGACTTCGCTTTTATTGTCCGTTTGTGGGTCATCATGGATGTCATGATGGTGGGTCATCATGGATGTCATGAGTTTTGTTA
>SNQN01001007.1:74743-86154 GCA_008642245.1 Bassia scoparia
TTGTAAAAATCGCAGCTTTTGACTCTCAAAAGATGCGGTTTTTACATAACCGCAGCTTTTAAGGCGCAGCTTTTGAGGTTTTTTCTACTAGTGCGTGATTCTTCCTCTCCAAATGGGGATGGAAGATAAGTGCAGGCACATGAAGGTTAAGTTCTTAGTGGTTCAGAACATGATGGACTACAATGTCATCCTCGGTCGACMTACCTTGAACGCTTATAAGTCAGTGGTAGTTACACACCTCATGTTRATGTAGTTTGTGTGCAACRACGGCAAGGTGGGAAMTATCTATGGTGATCAACAAGTCGCTAGAGAGTGTTATCATAACACTGTCCGACCACTTGCTGGGGGCAAGGATAAGGAAGTAGCAGAACCGTYGGGACAAAGAGTCCAAAAGAAGAGAAAGGCGGGTGAAGTATTAATGGTGCACGGGGTTCACCAAGAAGCCATGGCGATTCATGGATTGTTCGCCTCTATCTCTTGTCCTGAACTTGGAGGCCAGTAGGAAGACTTTGTCATCGAMCCCACCTCACCAGAGAGGACAGTTAAGGTTGGCGAAACAATGGGTGAGGAAATTGGACAAGGACTCAAAGATCTGCTAAGAGAGTATAAGGGTGTCTTTGACTTCTCCGTAGAGAAATGCCAGAATTGGATTCAAAAATCGCCCAACATAGCTTAATTGTTAACCCCACAATGAAACCTATCAAGCAGAAGAAGAGTAATTTGGGGCCAGTGCGTAGTAAGGCAGTTGATGAGGAGGTCAAGAAACTTCTCGATGCGGGATTCATTCGTCCATCATGCCAATACCCGGAATGGGTAGCAAATGTGGTGTTGGTTCCTAAACCCATTGGGGCTTGGAGAATGTGTGTAGATTACACTGACCTTAACAAAGCTTACCCTAAGGACAATTTCCCACTCCCCAAGATTGACAAGTTGGTGGACTCTACAGCAGGGCATGAAGCCATGAGCTTCGTAGATGCTTATTTAGGATTCCATCAAATCCCTCTTAAGGAGGAAGACCAGGACAAGACTGCCTTTGTCACTGACAATGGGTTGTATTGTTACAAGGTAATGCCGTTTGGCTYGAGGAATGCCCCTGCAACCTTCCAAAGATGTGTAAACACCATCTTCGCTAAACAGCCTGGAAGGAACGTAGAAGGTTATGATCATTAAAAGTAAGAGGAAAGAGGATCATGTCAAAGATCTACGGGAGACCTTCGATACGCTGCGACATTTTGGGATGAAGCTGAATCCAAAGAAGTGTGTGTTCGGGGTCACGTTTGGGAAGTTTTTGGGATTTTTGGTAGATGAACGTGGTATTGAAGCCAATCCTGATAAGGTAAAGGTTGTTCTTGATATGCAATCACCAAGGAATGTCAAAGAGCTRCAGAAGTTAACAGGGTGCCTGGCGGCGTTAGGGAGAAGTTTTCTTTCCAAGTCAGGAGACAAATGTCAGTAGTTTTTTAGAGCCATTAAGTAGAGCGCCAAATTCGAATGGAGTGAAGAAGCCGAGCGTCCTTCCTAAAACTCAAAGACCATCTTCATTCTCTCCCAAGATTTGTGAGCCCCAGAGAAGAAGAAACACTATACATGTACCTTTCGGTGTCGGAACATGCGGTCTCAGCAGTGTTAGTAGCTGAAAGAGAGGGCACTCAATTGCCGGTCTATTTTGTGAGTCATGTCCTACAAGGGGCGGAGATGCGCTATGCTATCGCCGAGAAATTTGGCTTGGCCCTCATGGGCTCATGATGGCCAGCAAGATACTCCGCCCATACTTTGCAGCCCACAAGATCGTGGTTTACACAGACCAACTTATCAAACAGCCGTTGACCAAGTTGGAATCGTCAGGAAGGATGTTAAAATGGGCTATCGCTTTGAATGGTTTCAATCTCGAGTTTGAGCCTAGGAAAGCCATTAAGGGTCAGGCCTTGGTGTATTTCATTGTAGAATTGACAACACCTTCCCCAGTTGAAACATCAAGCGATGTTTGGACTTTGTTTGTGGATGGCTCCTCCACTTAAAATGGTTGTGGGGGCAAGGATCTTATTCAAGTCCCCTGAAGGAGACACTTTTGAATATGCCAAGAGATTCAAATTTCAAACATCGAACAATGAAGCAGAGTACTAAGCCTTAGTGGCCGGGACTCGGATGTACAAGGCAGTTGGGGCAAAGAAAATAGATGCCATGTCTTATTCTCAACTTGTTGTTAGCCAAGTGAACGGGGAGTCTGAAGCGTGGGATGAAAACATGGTCCGCTATCTAGAGATGGTAAAGAAGGAGATTGAGGGACTAAATCAATTCCACTTGGTGCAAGTCCCGAGATCGGAAAATAATCAAGCGGATGCCTTATATAAGTTGGCTAGTTCAGCAATAGGAGATTCTCCAAGACCTGTCTTCTGGGAAGTGAAGAAACGGAGGAGTATTGACGAACTAGAAGAGGTTCATTTCATCGATCGTGGAAACACTTGGATGGATGAAATTGTCGAGTACAAGCTGACTGGTATTCTTCCACTCGACCCCCAAAAGGCAAAGTATGTGAAAGCACGGGACTCTTGGTTTGTCTATTAGAATGGTCAACTATATAAGAAGTCTTTCTCCCATCCTCTTCTCAAATGCATCATACCTGAGAAAGGGGCAGAAGTGCTGGATGACATACACCAAGGACAATGTGGCTCTCACATTGGGGCAAGGGCCCTAGCCGAAAAAACTCTTTGCACTGGATACTACTGGCCCTCGTTGAGAAAGGATGCCATGGAACTTGTAAAGAAATGTCCAAAGTGTCAAATTCATGGGAATCTCCATCAAAGGCTAGCAAATCTCCTATCTCCGGTATTGTCACCGCTACCTTTCACCAAGTGGGGTGTGGACATTTTGGGGCCTTTTCCCAAAGCTCCGGGGCAAAATAAATTCCTGATTTTTGCGGTGGATTACTTCACTAAATGGGTAGAAGCGGAACCAATGAGGAATATAAAAACTTCTGATGTGAAGAGTTTTCTTTGGAAAAATGTCACCAGGTTTGGATTAACACAATCCATAGTATTTGACAATGGTCCTCAGTTCGACTCCAATGTTCTTACAAATTGTTTATTAGACTAGGGTGCACATTTTGCGTCGGTAGCCCATCCCCAGGCAAATGGACAGGTCGAATCGTTCAACAAGATCAACTGCAATGGAATAAAGAAAAAATTGGACAGTGCCAAAGGATTATGGGTTGAAGATCTCTACAACGTATTGTGGTCCATCAAGACCACCACAAAGAATTCATCTAGGGAGACCCCTTTTACCTTGGTATATGGAACATACGCTGTGCTCCCTTTCGAGATGTACGAACCAACATTGCGAGTAATGTTGTATATAGAAGAAGGAAATTGGGAGGCAATGAAGCACAATCTCGATTTGATTCTAGAGGTAAGTGGCAACGCATTCCTGCACCTATAGATTTACAAGCTCCGGATGTTTAGAGATTATAACAAGAGGGTGAGCCACAGACCGATCCAACTAGGTGATCTTGTATTGAGAAAGATGGAGTTTATAGGTCGTACCAAGGAGGAGGGCAAGCTAACCTTAAATTGGGAAGGTCCTTATAAGATCTGTGAGGTTCTCYGTGATGGAACTTAGAAGCTTGAAGATGGGAACGGTCATCRATTGACTCATCTATGGAATGCAGATAATTTGAAAAAATATTATGCCTAGGCTGCAAATGTAAGCACATTAGCAGAAACTGGCCAAGCGGCCTTGTAATTTTTTGAAGTAAGATTGAATGAAAGCCTTCAATACTTTTAACTTCAAGATATTGCGTGAATGTTCAAATAGGGATAAATTCCCTCCTTAGAGCAGGTGGGCCACTCAAAGTGAGGGCATGATCTTATCGATTTCAAAGCTAAGATAATTCACCTAGTAATTTATAAGGCTTACAGAAAATGAACGACGTACATATAGTGTATATCCTGGTTTTTTCTTCGCATTTTTAACATGGAGACCAAAGGGAAGGATGAATGCGTGCACTCCAGTATATTCACCTTTTCTCTTGCAAATTGATAAAAATTGCGATGCTGCGAAGATTTTCGTAGTTATGTATCTCTTGGCAAATCAATTCGATGTTAGCAAGATAAGACAGGGCAAGGGTGTACAAAGCTAGCGATGCGATTGTCGATGCAAAGAAGTAAAAAAAAACAAATCAAAAAGAAAGTTTAACAAATGTAAACAATGCAAATAAGAATAGCAATAGTGGCTGTAGGGCTTCGCCCCGCCTTAGGCAAGGCGTTGACTCAGCTTCAGTGTCATAGGAGTTGAGCGCTGGAATCCGCATTGTGAATGCGTTGGGGTGTCCGCGAATTAGGTATCGCCAACCGTGCCTATCTAGTTATTCCACGGACGCCCGAACATTGGTCGCACAAATTATGGCCCCACGTCCAATCAAGTAACCGTCTGGGGTTCGGGGACAATGGTACGAATCAGAATCTGTAACCCAATTCGCCCGCATGTAGCGCCCTCTACACCGGTCTCTTGTGTTTCCATAAAAACAATTGAATTCAAAAGAGCTATTGAATTTTTAGACTTGGAGTGCATTGATTACTAGGTGGGGTTGCTATTGATACCAAACAAGACCTTCTTACAATGAATAGGCAGTCACTTTGAATTGTTAGTCAATGTTAATAAGGTGCTTGAAAACCGCTCGTCCTGTCATCTGGACTTTGTGACAAAACGATTAAGTTCCCGGTCTTCGTTTAACAAAATATAACAGTGTGATTGATATATTCATAAGAGACATGAAAACAAGGTTAGTAAGGCATACATATTATGATGTCCTTCCTCACCGTTGTCACTGCAACAATCAAATTATTAGAATAAAACTCAAGGATCGCTTTCGATTGAATTGCTATAAAGACGAACAAACGAGTAGTATGACAATCATAATATGTAATAATAAATGAAAACCAAGAAAAACAATGGAAACAATGAAAATATAAGAAAACCTATCATATTTACATGAAACGATTAACAAGTGAGTTTTCTACATTGTTTAATTGAATTAAAACTCAAATAATGGTTAGTCAAATTAAAAGAGACAAAAGGTTGAAAAAGAGTGAAAGAAAGGTTTTTGGGAGTAATCTCAGATTTATCCCTTATTTCGCTTGTTGATTCGAAGAGATCGATGCTTTGAAATTGAAATCGAATGTTTTTGAGTGTTTTGAGAGTGTTTGATGTGGTCTTTGTGCTTGAGTCTTGTGAAATTGTGAATGTTCTGAGTCGTGAATGTGCGTATTCAAGTCGTCGTCTCGAACTGAGCAAGGCAGGGATATTTATAGGCACGAGGCAAAACGAGGCAGGAAAAAACCTGCGTATATACGCTGGAGATGAGCGTATATACGCAGTGAGGAGCGATATACGCTCATCCCAGCGTAGTATATACGCTTCTCAATTGGCTTGATTTTTTGGCAAATACGTAGAGTATTGTTGAGCGTATATACGCTCAAATGGAGCGTATATACGCTCATCAGGAGCGTATATACGCTCCATTTCAGCGTATATACGCTCAATGGTTTTGTATATTTTTTCCAAAAAACCTCGATATGTTTTGATTTCCTCCGATTTTATTCGTGATTTCTTGATTCGACGTACCTAGACACCCTTGCTCTCACAAGCAGATTTCTAGAATGTTCTAGAAGGTTCCACGTATTTCCGGAGTATTTTCTAATTATTCACGTATTTTCTGCGTATTCTCGGTATTTAAATGTTGCAAAATTGCATAGAAAATCATAGAAAATCAGGAAAATAATTTAAAAATATTGGCGGATTCAAAAATGTTGACGCACTTGATGAAAATCAAAGAAGCACGAGAATCGCCAGTTTAACTCGTTTGAAAACCTTTGAAAACCTTTGAGTTTATCGAGAAAACCGAAGGAATATATGTTGCCTGTTAAGTGACCTTTGCTCAATAATTCCGGTACGGCCTCACGTATTTCCAACTTTTTGTGAGTCAAAGCATCTTTTCCGAGTGAAACAAACGCGAGACGCGGTATATTTCATCACGGATTACTCATTTGGGGAGACACATTTTCAGGTGTCTACAGAAGCCCCCATTTGACTGAGTCTGGAGAGACGATAGTTTCGTAAGACGAAAGTCAAGTATTCGATTCGGACGGAGAGGCAAACTCAAGGACGTTCTGCGCCCCTGAGTTACCTTGTTCGCCGGTACTTGCAAAACAATAGTAGTTTTACTGTAGCCGCGCCCATGCGGTTTGATTGCCTTGTATGTGTCTGAGTCCTTGAGCGGTTATTTCCCGTTCGGGCTGACTGGGAGAAAATCAGGTGCCCATGCTTTCCCGAAGAAATGAGCATTGACTTGAAAATGAAGCCCTAATTCAGGATTAAGACTACTTGGTGACGACATAAGTCTGTTTTTATGTCTAGCGAAATTTGCATGCAATGTTGACTGTAACTTGCTGACCTTGAGATTAGGGGAGTGGCAAGAGTCATTGTTTTGAAAGAGTCTTTGAATTTGGAAGGGCTGTCTGAGTCTGTTCCAGACATAAGTTCGAAAAGTCATTGAATTTGAAAGGGTCTTGTCTAATCTGGTTTTCTAGACATGGTTTGTGAGAGCTCTTTTGAAAGGGTCTTTGTCTAGTCTTGGTTTGGGACATGGTTCTGAGAGACGTCATTGAAAAGTGGCTTGTCTAGGTTCTGGTTCAAGACATGATTTGATGAGAGTCTTGAAAGTGGCTTGTCTAGTCTGGTTTATAGACATGGTTTGATAGTGGCTGTCTAGTCTGGTCCAAGACATGATTTAAAAGTGTCTTGTTAGGTTATTCTAGCATCGATTGAAAGTGACTTGTCTAGGTTGATTCTAGACATGATTTGAATAGCCTTTGAAATTTAAAGAGTGCTTGTCTAGGTCTGGTTGTTAGAATGATTCTTGAAGAGATCATATGAAGAGTCTTGTCTAGGTCTGGTTCTAGACTGATTTGAGAGTGTCTTGTCTAGGCTCTGGTTCTAGACATGGATAGACGATTACTAGAGTCCTAATCTAGTCTACCAAGTTGCCGACAGAGTGTCAATTGAAAGAGTGACGGTTAGAGAAGGTGACCGATTTGGACGAGACTGTGACTTGACTTACATTGGCGAGACAGGACTTGTGATTGGAAAGAGACAGGGTCCAAAAGGTGACTTTTCAGTCTTCCACTTTGACAGCAAAGACTCGTAATAGGGCCTAGGAGAACAGAAGCCCACCAACTGGAAATTTAAGGGCCATGAAATGACCAACGAGCCACCCAGCGAGACTTTGGACAACGTGGTTTGCGGCTTAGAGTCAACCATAGGGGAAGGTGGATGGATTGTATGGATGTAGTTCCCCAATAAATGTACTAACCCAAAGGTCAGGGCTTTACTTCTTTGGATTGAGTCAATGAGTCCTTGAAGGTGGGACCAAAGAATAGTTATGGTTCGTAGAATTAAAAAGGGTTCAAATTTGTGACTAGGGGTCAAGTTGTGGGGGCTTAGACGCAGGTTGGCTAATGACGTTGTTTCAACATGATCTATGTCGGTTCTAGACTGGCAAGGAACCATAAATCAATTCTTAGCAAGTCAAAGCACTCAAAAAAGGCCTCAAATGAATTTAATGTTGATGCTGATGCGGTCGAACTCGGAAGGGCTTCCTCGTATCCTTACGGAATTCCAGACCAACGTAGTTTGGTTGATGATTTGGACAATGCTCGTGTGAGGGGTTCTTGTGGTTGTAAATGTGAGGCTGTGGTTTGAGGGTTGAAAGGCTTGATGTTTATGAAGTGCATCACGGTGCGCAGTGTGCTTTTTTAGACCTTTTGCTTTTTATTTGATCTGGGCTTGTTGGATTTCGACATTGATTGCATTTTTGAAGACTTTTTGCTATTGAACTTTGATTTTTCTCTCTTTTTTTTCTTTTTTTCTTTTTTGCCCAATGTTACTTTTTTCTTTTTTTTTTGCACGTGTCTTTTTCCTAGCACCGTTTGGTCCAAAGGGTAGGTAGAGTGGGTGATGAAAGAAAGGGTGGCTAAAATGATGTGTTTGTGCTCAAAAGGTTGCAAGGAATTTGAATTTGACGTGACAAAGGTAATGGAAGGAGGGGTCATTTTTGTGGAGCTGTGAACGAGGCCTCTCTTGGGCATTGTCAAATTAAATAATTGAATCAGCATTGATTAAACCAATTTTGGCCAAATGTAGTGTTAAGAGACTGCATAGACATTAGAAAGTAATTTGCCAACAAATGAATCATTTATTGATGAAGAAACTTGAAACATACATGCTTATTGGTTAGGCAAGAGCAACATAGACTCAAGAGACAGGAATTTGAAAGGAGTAGTAGGACTGGACTCTTGACTCAAACTAGAGACCGCGCAGTCGATGGACCACGCCTTGGGGTTGACTCATGGGCCTTTGATGGTGATGGTGTTTGATGTTTTTTCGTTGGCAGGAGGCATAGGATTAGGCTTTTTGTGGATGTGGAGGGTCAAGAGACATGGGCCCTTTTGGGAGTAGGATTTGTTTGCTTCTTGCCTCTTTTGCCCAGAGACAAGTTGCGAGTCTTTGCTAATTTGGCTGAAACAAGAAATACACTTTAAGAACCCAGAAACAAAAAGATTGTCTACTTGAAAACTCTAAGAACAAACCTAACTCAGTCTGATGTTCTGGACTTAAGGAACTGAACTCGAAAGTAAGACTTGAATGGCTTGACCTAAATCTGTTTAAGGTGCTAGACTCGAGAAGGTTCAAACCTAAGATGGGCCTATTTCAGATATTAAGGACCTCTTAGACCTATGAGCCACTTGAATATTGAATGGCCTGGGTTGAGTCTATGATCGAAACTAGGTTCAGTTTGTTTAGTTCTTGGGTTGAAATTGAATTGAACTAATTCAGACTCAAGGTCTTTGAATTGGAATTGAAAATGACCTAATTCAGGTTTAGTTCAAAAGGTCGAATCTAAGTCAGACTTATAGACTCTTGGATGGAATCGGAACTAGGTCCAGATTTCTAGGTCGATGGAGTTTAATGATGCGGATTGAGAATGGGCCTAATGGATTCATGTTTGAACCATAGATTAAGAGAACTGGGTGGACTGAATGATAGAGTCACAAGTTTAACAAGCAATTGCATTGAACACAAAACCAAATTATTTACTTAAGGTCAGGATCTAAAGTGAACTATAAGTTCGGCTTGGTTAGATCTGACAGTGTACCATGCCTAAGAGTAGGGCTGGGTCCAATTTCACCACACACAATTATTGTGAGTATGGACCGAGAACCCCTTTATAGACAACGCATCTCTAACACGTTGCTAACCGGCATGGGCGGGAATAGACTTACCTTAGCCATGTGATCAAATTAACCACCTGCAACCAGATAAAAATCCTCCCTTAAGGTGATCTCGAGCATAACAATGCCCATATTGAGCCAAGGTGTTAAAGACCATGACCTAATCGAAGGGTCACAAGCCAAATTTTCAATGATTATGAATATGGAACTACGAGACTTTCAGTCTGTCCACTCACCAATATGTGATTGTCCCCAGTTGGAAGTTGCAAAAAACTGAGGGCTCGCCCCGCCTTAGGCAAGGGCGTTGACCTCAGCTTTAGTGTATGGGAGTTGAGCCTGAGAATCCGCATGTGAATCCGTTGGGGTGTGTCGTCGATATTGAGGGGATCGCCCGGTGCCTATATAGGCTTATTCACGGACGCCCGAAACATGGTGCCAATTAAGCCCCACGTCCAATCAAGTAACCAGTCGTGGGTTCGGGGACATGGGTACGAATCAGATCTGTACCAATTGCTCGCATGTAGCGGCCTATCTACTCGGTCTCATTGTAGTTCCATAATATAACAATTGAATTCAAAAGAGCCTATTGATGTTAACTTTGAGAGTTGCACTTGATTACTAGTGGGTTGCTATTAACACAAACCAAGACTTTCCTACATGATAGGCAGTCACTTGATTGTTAGTCAATGTTAGAAGGGTTAGAAAACCGGTTCGTCCATGATCATCTGACTTTAATGTGACCAAACGTTAAATTCCGGTGCTTGTTTAAAATATACAAGTTGTGATTGAAATATATACATAAGAGACATGAAAACAAAGTTATAAGGCAATAGTATATGTATGTCCTCTCACCTTGTCACTGCAAACAATAAATTATTAGAATAAAACTCAAGAATGCGCTTTCGATTGAATTGCTAATTAAAGACGAACAACGAGTTAGTATTGACAATATAATATGAATAATATAAATAAACCAGAAAAACAATGGAACAATGAAATATTAAGAAAACCTATATATTTACATGAAACGATTAACAAGTGAGTTTTCTACATTGTTTTGAATTGAATTAAAACCAAAATAATGGTTATCAAATTAAAAGAGACAAAAGGAATTGATAAAAGAGTGAAGAAAGGTTTTTGGTAGTAACTTCAGATTTATAGCCCTTATTTCGCTTGTTATTCGAAGAGAATCATGCTTTGAATTGAAATGAAATGTGTTTTGAGTGTTTTGAGAGTGTTTGATGTGTCTTGTGATTGAGTCTTGTGAAATTGTGAATGTTCTGAGTCGGTGAATGTGCGTATTCAATGGTCTCGAACTGAGCACGGCAGGGAGTATTTAAGGCACGAGGCAAACGAGGCAGGGAAAAAACTGCGTATATACGCTGGAGAGATGGCGTATATACGCAGGTGAGGAGCGTATACGCTCAATCCAGCGAATATCGATAGTTCTCAGAATGGGCTTTGATTTTTGGCAATACGATAAGAGATTGTTGAGCGTATATACGCTCAATGATGGAGCGATATATACGTCATCAGGAAGCGTATATACGTCCATTCAGCGTATATACGCATCAATGTTTGTATATCTTTTCTTCAAAACCTCGATATGTTTTGATTTCCTCCGATTTTAATTCGATGATTTCCCTTGATAGATGCGACGTTACCAGACACACCTTGCTCTCACAAAGCAAGGATATTCTAAAATGTTCTAGAAGGTTCCACGTTATTTCCGGAGCCTAAAATTTTCTAACAATATTTCAACGTAATATGTTTCTGACTAATTACTGGTATTTAAATGCTTGCAAAATTCACAGAATCATCAGAAAATCAGAAATATTTATAAAATATGGCGGATCAGAAAAATGTGTACTGCACTGATGAAAATCAAAAGCACGAGATGCCAGCTTAACTCGTTTGAACTTTGAAACCTTTGAGTTTTCGAGAAACGAAGGGAAATATGTTGCCTTGTAAATGACCGTGATTGACTCAATAATTCAGATAAACTCACGTATTTCCACACATTTCAGTGGTTAAAGCATCTTTTCCGAGTCGAAACAAACGCGAGAGCGGTATATTTTCATCACGGATTACTCATTTGGGAGCACTTTTCAGGTGCTCTAACAGTGT
>SNQN01001007.1:87803-105932 GCA_008642245.1 Bassia scoparia
ATCAAATTAGCGTCAAGTGTCACAAAGGGATCCTACACTGGTTATATGACCTCACAAGCCAACACGATGTCTTTCTAGTTAAATCAATGAAATTTGGATTACAATAGTTATGTTCAAATATTATAATTTTGAAATAATTTTGAGAAAAAATCTCTTTTGATTCTACTCCAACTTAGTACTCCCTCCGTTCCATATTATTTTGAGCATTTCTATTTGAAGGAGAAACTAGGGAATTTAACTATTATAATAAAAGTTTGTGTCAAAAAGGTAAAATACATTGAGAGAGAATGTGTATGGGAAAAGTAAAAAAAAAGTGGTAGTCCACCATAATTAAAAAATATTAAAAGTTGTCCGAAAATGGAATAAACACAATGCACAAAACATTATGGAACGTCCAAATAGAGAAAGTGTACGAATATCATTATGGAATGGGGTAGTACAAACATAATAACTCAAAATGCAAATAAATAGGGATTTTTCCTCAGGTACCGGTGAGTTTTTGTTAATTCCTCAATACCCTCGAATTTGAGAAATGCGCTCAGGTACCCCCGAGGTTAAACAAAATAGGTCAAATACCCTTAATGACCCAAAAATCGTTAAATTAAGTTAACACCGTTAGTTTATTTCCCTAATTAACTCCTAAATTATCCCACTTTCATTTCTTTTCCTTGGTTCGTCACTTCACTCTATCTCTCCTATCATCTCTCCTCTCAACACTCATTCAAACTCACGATTTGCTCCCAAACCTCCCACACTCATAATATCACTCTAAATTCTTTCCATTACTTTTTTTGTCAAAAACTTCATTTTTTCGCTTTTACACCCAGATTTTGTGGTTAATTTTCGACATTTGGGGTTTAGGGTTCACGAAATTGCAGAAATTTAGGGGATTTTTTGAGTCAATTCAAACTCTCCGTGAATGCAATGCTTTGAAAATTGGAGATTACGAGTCCAAACCAGTTGGATTCTTATACGGTTTTATCCTGTTCGTACTGATAATTCCTTCCATCCTTCACTCGAACCTCATAAGAGTGAGAATGAACGGCGAGCAGCGTTCACGAACAAGCTGTTTAGCATCGCCAAGACGCTCATAGTAGCAGGAAAGCGCATTGAAGTGAAGCTTAAGGTGTGTCACCAGAAGCACAGCAGCAGAGCGATTAGCTGTGAAGAGCGCCTTCGAAACTCTGAAATTCGCTCTTTGGTGTCTTTGGCCCGTTGATAATATCCAGAGCTTCCTCCATTGCTAGGGTTTTGGAGGAGATCTGAGAGAGGGAAGTTGGCAGATCTGGAATTTTGAAGGGAGATGAAGATGGAAGTGAGAGGGGAGAGAGTGAAAATGGAATTTGGTATAGATTTTGGGGTGAATAGTGTGTGACTTGATTAATATAGTGATCAATAGGTGTTTAATCAACTTAAATCTTGGTTTATAGTGAGTTAATGTGCTAAATTAGGGTGTTCAATTAGTTTTTAATTAGGTGCTAATTACACTAACAGTCGTTAGTTTTCCCTACTCCATTAATAAGGGTATATGTGACGCTTTTTCTGTCTAACCTCTGGGGTAGCCTAGGCATTTCTAACAACTCGAGTAGGTCCCGGAATCTAGCATAACTCTTCATGTGGGTCCCTGAGGAAAAATTCCCAATAAATAAATTCCTTTCCGCTCCTTTATTTTGTGTCTTTGCCTTTCAGATGTAATTCACTAACTCTTTTGTAAATTTTTTGTAATGTGATAGCCAATTTGGGCTTCGCACACTGTTAGACACCTGAAAAGTGCTCCCCAAATTGAGTAATCCGTGATGAAACTATACCGCTCTCGCGTTTGTTTCGACTCGGAAAAGATGCTTTGAACTCACTGAAATTTGGAAATACGTGAGGTCTTATCTGAATTATGTGAGTCAATCACGGTCATTACAAGGCAAACAATTTTCCTTCGTTTCTCGAAAAACTCAAAGGTTTTCAAAGTTTCAAACGAGTTAAAGCTGGCGATTCTCGTGCTTTTTGATTTTCTATCATGTGCAGTACACATTTTCTGATCCGCCATATTTTAAAATTATTTTCTGATTTTTCTTATGATTCTGTGAATTTTGCAACATTTAAATACCAGTAATTAGCAGAACATATACGTGAAAATTGTTAGAAAATTACTCCGGAAATTACGTTGGAACCTTCTAGAACATTTTAGAATATCCTTGCTTTGTGAGAGCAAGGTGTGTCTGGTACGTCGATATTCAATGGGAAATCATCGAATTAAAATCGGAGGAAATCAAACATTATCGAGGTTTTGGAGAAAAATTAACTAAAACCATTGAGCGTATATACGCTGAATGGATGCGATAACGCTCATGATACGTCCTATTGACGCTTATCGCTCATTGCAGCGTATATACGCTCAACAATACTCTACGTATTGCCAAAAAATCAAAGCACATTGAAGAACTCGATATATCGCTGGATTGAGCGTCATATACGCTCCTCACCTGCGTATATACGCCATCTTCCAGCGTATATACGCAGGTTTTTTCCCTGCCTTCGTTTGCCTCGTGCCTATAAATACTCCCGCCTGCTCAGTTCGAGACCATTGAATCGCACATTTCACGACTCAGAACATCACAATTTCACAAATCAAGTCACAAGACAACATCAAAACACTCTCAAAACACTCAAACACATTTCATTTCAATTTCAAAGCATGATTCTCTCGAATAACAAGCGAAATAAGGTATAAATCTGAAGATACCACCAAAAACCTTTCTTTCACTCTTTTATCATATTCCTTTGTTTTTTAATTTGATTAACCATTATTTTTGGTTTTAATTCAATTCAAAACAATGTAGAAAACTTCACTTGTTAATCGTTTCATGTAATATATAGGTTTTCTTAATATTTCATTGTTCCATTGTTTTTCTGGTTTATTTATATATATTCATATTATTATTGTCAATACTACTCGTTGTTCGTCTTTATTAGCAATCAATCGAAAGGATCTTGAGTTTTAATTCTAATAATTTGATTGTTTGCAGTGAACAAGGTGAGGAGGACATCATAATATATTGCCTTATAACCTTTGTTTTCATGTCTCTTATGTATATATTTCAATCACACGTTGTATAGTTTTAAACAAGCACCGGAATTTAATCGTTTGGTCAACATTAAAGTCAGATGATCATGGACGAACCGGTTTTCTAACACCTTTTAACATTGAACTAACAATCAAGTGACTGCCTATTCTTGTAGAAAGTCTTGGTTTGTGGTTAATAGCAACCCACTAGTAATCAATGCACTCTCAAAGTTAAATCAATAGGCTCTTTTGAATTCAATGTTATGATTATGGAACTACAATGAGACCGAGTAGATAGGCCGCACGATGCGGCAATTGGTACAGATCTGATTCGTACCCATGTCCCCGAACCCACGACTGGTACTTGATTGGACGTAGGGGCATTAATTGGCACCAATGTTCGGGCGTCCGGAATAACCTATATAGGCACCGTGTGCGATCCCTCAATTCGACGACACACCCAACGAATTCACATGCGGATTCTCAGGCTCAACTCCATGACACTAAGAGCTGAGGTCAACGCCCTTGCCTAAGGCGGGGCGAGCCTACAGTTTTTTGCACTTCCAACTGGGGACAATCCACCATTTGGTGAGTGGCAGACTGAAAGTCTCGTGTTCCATATTCATAATCAATTGAAATTTGCTTGTGACCCTTCGAATTAGGTCATGTCTTTAGACACCTTGGTCTCAATATGGGCATTGTTATGCTCGAGATCACCTTAAGGGAGGATTTTTATCTTGGTTGCAGTGGTTAATTTGATCACATGGCTAAGCTAAGTCCTATTCCCGCCCATGCCGGTTAGCAACGTGTTACGAGATGCGTATATGTCTATAAAGGGGATTCGGCCATACTCAAACAATATTCGTGTGTGGTGAAATTGGACCCAGCCTACTCTTAGGCATGGTACAGCTGTCAATTAACCAAAGCCGAACTTATAGTTCACTTTAGGGATCCTGACCTTAAGTGAATAATTTGGTTTGTGTTCAATCAATGTGCTTGTTAAACTTGTGATCTTCATTCAGTCCCCCAGTCTCTTAATCATGGTTCAAAACATGAATCCATTAGGCCATTCCAATCCGCATCATTTAAACTCCATCGACCTAGGAATCTGGACCTAGGTTCGATTCCAATCCAAGAGTCTATAAGTCTGACTTAGATTCGAAACCTTTTGACACTTAAACCTGAATGTAGTGTTCATTTTCAATTCCAATTCAAGAACCTTGAGTCTGAATTAGTTCAATTCAATTTCAACCCAAGAACTTAACAAAACTGAACTAGTCGATCATAGACTCAACCCAGGCCATTCAATATTCAAGTGCTCATAGGTCTAAGAGGTCCTTAATTCTGAATAGGCCCATCTTAGGTTTGAACCTCTCGAGCTGCACCTTAAACAGATTTAGGTCTAGCCATTCAAGTCTTACTTTCGAGTTCAGTTCCGTTAATCCAAACCATCAGACTGAGTTAGGTTTGTTCTTAGAGTTTTCAAGTAACAATCTTTGTTGTTTCTGGGTTCTAAGTGTAATTTCTTGTTTTCAGCCAAGATTAGCAAAGACTCGCACTTGTCTCTGGGGCACAAGAGGCAAGAAGCAAACAAATCCTACTCCCAAAAGGGCCCAGGTTCTCTTGACCCTCCACATCACACAAAAAGCCTTAATCCTATGCCTCTGCCAACGGAAAAACACATCAAACACCATCACCATCAAAGGCCTCATGAGTCAACCCCAAGGCGTGGTCATCGACTGCGCGCGTTCTCTAGCTTTGAGTCACAGAGTCCAGTCCTACTATGCTCCTTTCAATTCCTGTCCTCTTGAGTCTATGTTGTCTCTTCCTATACCAATAAGCCTGTATGTTTCAAGTTTTCTTCAATCAATAAATGATCACTTTGTTGGCAAAGTTACTTTCTAATGTCTATGCAGTCTCTTAACACTCATTTGGCCAACAATTGGTTAAATCTAATGCTGATTACAATTAATTTAATTTGACAATGCCCAAGAGAGGCCTCTTCACAGCTCCACAAAATGAACCCTCCTTCCATTGACCTTTGTCACGTCCAATCAAAATTCCTTGCAACCTTTTGAGCCAAACACATCATTTTAGCCACCCTTTCTTTCATCACCACATCTACCTACCCTTTGGACCAAACGGTGCTAGGAAAAAGACACTGTGCAAAAAAAAAAGAAAAAAGTTAACAATGGGCAAAAAAGAAAAAAAGAAAAAAAAAGAGAAAAATCAAAGTTCAATACAAAAAGTCTTCAAAAAGCATCAATGTCGAAATCCAACAAAGCCCAGATCAAATAAAAAGCAAAAGGTCTAAAAAAGCAGCACTGCGCACCGTGATCACTTCATAAACATCAAGCCTTTTTCACACCCTCAAACCACAGCTCACAGTTACAACCAACAAAAGCCCTTCACACGAGGCATTGTGCAAATCATCAACCAAAACTACGTTGGTCTGAATTCCGTAAGGATACGAGGAAGCCTCTTCTCGGTTCGACCGCATCAGCATCAACATTAAATCATTTGAAGGCCTTTTTTGAGTGCTTTGCACTGCTAAGAATTGATTATGGTTTCCAGTTCTAGAAACCGACATAGACTCATGTTGAACCAAGCGTCATTTATCCAACCTGCGCTTCTAAGCCCCCACAACTTTGACCCTATCACAATTTGACCCTTTTTAATTCTCGAACCATAAACCTATTCTTTGGTCCCACCTTCAAGGACTCATGACTCAATCCAAAGAAGTAAAGCACCTGACCTTTGGGTTAGACATCTCTATTGGGGAACTCATCCATACAATCCATCCACCTTCCCCTATGTTGACTCTAGCCGCAAACCACGTTGTCCAAAGTACTCGCTGGGGGCTCGTTGGTCATTCATGGCTCCTTAAATTTCCAGTTGTGGGCTTCTGTTCTCACAGAGCCCTATTAGAGTCTTTTGCTGTAAAGTGGAAGACCTGAAAAGTCACTTTTGGACCCTGTCTCTTTCCCAATCACAAGTCCTGTCTCGCCAATTGTTAAGTCAAGTCACAGTCTCGTCCAAATGGTCACCTTCTCTCGTCACTTTCAATTGACACTCTGTCGGCAACTTGGTACTAGGATTAGGACCTCTATATCGTCATTCCATGTCTAGAACCAGGCCTAGACAAGACACTCTCAAATCAGTCTAGAACCAGACTAGACAAGACTCTTCATGACTGCTCAGAAATCATGTCTAAAACCAGACCCTAAGACAAGCACTCTTTCAAATTTCAAAGGCTATTCAAATATGTCTAGAATCAAGCCTAGACATATCATTTCAAATCGATGCTAGAATCAGACCTGAACAAGACACTTTGTAAATCATGTCTTGAACAGACCTAGACAGCCACTCTCAAACCATGTCTATAAACCGAACTAGACAAGCCACTTTCAAGACTCTCTCAAATCATGTCTTGAACCAACCTAGACAAGCCACTTTCAATGAACGTCTCCAGAACCATGTCCAAAACCAGACTAGACAAAGAACCCTTTTCAAAAGACTCTCACAAACACATGTCCTAAAAACCAGAACTTAGGACAAGACCCTTTCAAATTCAATGACTTTTCGAACTATGTCTGGGGAACCAGACTCAGACAGCACCTTCCAAATTCAAAGACTCTTTCAAAACCAATGACTCTTGCCACTTCCCCTAATCTCAAGGCTCAGACAAGTTAACAAGTCAACATTGCATGCAAATTTGCCTAGACATAAAAAACAGACCTATGTCGCACCAAGTAGTCCTTAATCCTGAATTAGGGCTTCATTTTCAAAGTCAATGCTCATTTCTTCGGGAAAGCATGGGCCACCTGATTTTCTCCCAGTCAGCGCCGAACGGGGAAATAAACGCTCAAGGATCAGAACATACAAGGCCAATCAAACCGCATGGCAGCGGCTACAGGTAAAAACTACTACTTGTTTTGCAGTACCGGCGAACAAGGTAACTCAGGGTCGCAGAACGTCCTTGAGTTTGCTCTCCGTCCGAATCGAAATACTTTGACTTTCGTCTTACGAAACTATCGTCTCTCCAGACTCAGGTCAAATGGGGGCTTCTGTGACACCTGAAAATGTGTCTCCCCAAATGAGTAATCCGTGATGAATATATCCCGTCTCGCGTTGTTTTCGACTCGGAAAAGATGCTTTGAGACTCACAAAGTTGGAAATACGTGAGGCCGTACCGGGATATTGCAGCAAAGGTCCACTTAAAGGCAACATAATTCCTTCGCGTTTTCTCGATAAACTCAAAGTTTTCAAAGTTTCAAACGAGTTAAACTGGCGATTTCTCGTGCTTTTTGATTTTCATCAGTAGCTCAACATTTTCTGATCCGCGCAATATTTTTAAAATTATTTTCCTGATTTTCTATGATTTCTATGAATTTGCAACATTTAAATACGCAGAGAATACGCAGAAAATACGTGAATAATTAGAAAATACTCCGAAATTACGTGGAAACCTCTAGAACATTCTAGAAATCCTGCTTGGAGAGCTAAGCGGTGTCTAGTACGTCGAATCAAGAAATCACGGTAAAATCGGAGGAAATCCAAAACATATCGAGGTTTTTGGAAAAATATACAAACCATCTGCAGCGTTTACGCTGAAATGGAGCGTATATACGCTCCTGATACGTATATACGCTCCTTTGAGCGTATGATACGCTCAAACCAATACTCTACGTACTTTGCCAAAAAAATCAAGCAATGAGAAGCGTATATACCTTCGATTGGGGATGAGCGTATACGCTCCCTCACAATGCGTATATAACGCTCATCTCCAGCGTCATATACGCAGGTTTTTTCTGCCTCGTTTTGCCTCGTGCCTATAAATACTCGCCTGCTTGCTCATTCGAGACACGACTGAATCACGCAACATTCACGACTCAGAACATTCACAATTTCACAAGACTCAAGCACAAGACCACATCAAACCACTCTCAAACACTCAAAACACATTCGTTTCAATTCAAAGCATCGATCTCTTCGAATCAACAAGCGACAATAAGGTTGATAAATCTGAGATTACTCCCAAAAACCTTTCTTCACTCTTTTTCATGCCTTGTCTTCTTTTAATTTGACTAACCATTATTTGAGTTTTAATCATTAAACAATGTAGAAAACTCACTTGTTAATCGTTTCATGTAAAATATTATAGGTTTCTTATATTTTCATTGTTCCATTGTTTTTCTTGGTTTTCATTTATTAACAATTGATGTCAATACACTCGTTTGTTCGTCTTTATTAGCAATTCATCGAAAGGCGATCCTTGAGTTTTATTCTATAATTTGATTTTTGCCAGTGACAACGGTGAGGAGAGGACATACATAATATGTATGCGCTTACTAACCTTGTTTTTCATGTCTCTTAGTAATATATCAATCACACTGTTGATATTGTTTTAAACGAAGACCGGAATTAATCGTTTTGTCACATAACTAGTGCGATGACATGGACGAGCGGGTGTTTCTAAGCACCTATTAACATTGACTAACAATCAAGTGACTGCCTATTCATTGTAGAAGGTCTTGGTTTGTGTATAATAGCAACCCCACCTAGTAATTCAATGCACCTCAAAGTTAAAAAATTCCAATAGCTCTTTGTGAATTCGAATTGTTATTTATGGAAACAATGAGACCGAGTGTAGAGGGCGCTCATGCGGCGAATTGGGTTACAGATTCTGATTCGTACCATTGTCCCCGAACCCAGACGGTTACTTGATTGGACGTGGGCCATAATTTGGCGACCAATGTTTCGGGCGTCCGTGGAATAACCTAATAGGCACGGTTGGCGATCCTACATTCGAGAGACACACCCAACGCATTCACAATGCGGATTCCATGCGCTCAACTCCATGACACTGAAGCTTGAGTCAACGCCCTTGCCTTAAGGCGGGCGAAGCCCTACAGCCACTATTGCTATCTTTTGGCATTGTTTACATTTGTTAACTTCTGTTTTGATTGTTTTTTTTTACTTCTTTGCATCGCATCGCATCGCTAGCTTTGTACACCCTTGCCCTTTATTATCTTGCAAATCGAATTGATTTGCAAGGATACATTAACTACGAAAGCTCTTCGTCAGCATCGCAATTCTTTTTACTCACATTTGCAAGAGAAAAGGTGATATACTGGGTGCACCATTCATACCTTCCCTTTGGTCTCATGTTAAAAATGCGAAGAAAAAACCAGGCGATATACACTATAGTGTTACGTTCGCACAACCCACTAGATTCTCACTCTGGTCTTTTTAACACGGAAATCTCTTAAGTTTAGCATATAGATTATAAGAATTGATGACATGGGACCTAGTAGGGGTGTCAAGTCAAATCAATCATACCGATTTGCCCTTAAACTCGGAGATTGATTGAAACTTCTCATAAACAAACACATGCCCTTCGCAAGTCGAAAGATGGCCTTCCCTTTCGCAGGTTTAAAGAGTCCCTCCCCTTCGCAGTTTAAAGAGTCCTGATCTTTCACAAATTTTAAAAGAGTTCCCGCCCTTCACAGGTTTATGGGAACCCAATGTTTTGGACATTTCGCTCTTCGCAAATCCAAGTTGTTTGCCCTTTGAGTTTAGTGGACATTTGTCCTTCGCGAATCAGGGGTCGTTGCCCTTTTGTAGATTTTGTGGACATTTTGTCCTTCGCGAATCATGGGTTGTTTCCCATGCATTTTAATCGACGGTAGTCCTGCGCAGTTTTGGGCCGTTTCCCTTTGCGTATGTTATGTCTCGTTTGTAGACTTCATTAATTTAGTTTTTGATGTTCATTTCTGTTGTAAGCTGTTAAATTACAGGTGAAATTATCTTAGCTTTGAAATCGATAAGATCATGCCGCTCAACTTGAGTGGCCCACCTGCTCTTAAGGAGGGAATTTATCCTATTTGAACATTCACGCAATATTCTTGGAAGCTTAAAAGTATTGAAGGCTTTCATTCAATCTACTTCAAAAATTACAAGGCCGCTTGCCAGTTTCTGCTATGTGCTTACATTTGCAGCCTAAGGCATAATATTTTTTTCAAGATTATCTGCATTCATAGAGAGTCAATTGATGACCGTTCCTCTTCAAGGGGTTCTAAGTTCCATCACGAGAACCTCACAATCTTTATAAGGACCTTCCAATTAGGTTAGCTTGCGCCTCCTCCTTGTACGACCTATAAACTCCATCTTTCTCAATACAAGATCACCTAGTTGGATCGCGTTCTGTGGCTCACCCTCTTGTTATAATCCTCGTGAAACATCCGGAGCTTGTAAAATCTATAGGTGCGAGGAATGCGTTGCCACTTACCTCTAGAATCAAATCGGATTGTCGTTCATTGCCTGCCCAATTCCTTCTCCTTCGCCCTCTATATACAAACATACTCGCAAATGTTGGGTTCGTACACGTCGAAAAGGGAGCACAGCGTATGTCCATATACCAAGGGGTAAAAAGGGGTCTCCCTAGATGAATTCTTTGTGGGTGGTCTTGATGGACGCACAATACGTTGTAGGGGGATCTTCAACCCAGATCCTTTGCACTGCTTCCGAATTTTTTCTTTAATTCCATGTGCAGTTGATGCGTCTGTTGAAACGATGTCGACCTGTCGCATTTGGCCTGGGGATGGGCTACCGACGCAAAATGATGCAACCCTAGTTTTAAGAACATTGGAGTTCGAAGCTGAGGACATTGTCAAATACTATGGAATTATGTTAATCCAAAAACCTTGGTGATGATTTTTCCAAAGGAAAAACTCTTCACATCAGAATTTTTTTATATTCCTCATTGGTTCCGGCTTCTACCCATTTAGGTGAAGTATACCACCGCAAAAATCAGGAATTTATTTGCCCCGGAGCTTTGGGAAAAGCCCCAAAGTCCACACCCCACTTGAGTGAAAGGATAGCGGGTGACCCAATACCGGAATAGGGAGATTGCTGCTTTGATGGAGATTCCCATAATTTGACACTTTTGGGACATTTCTTTAACAAGTTTCCATGGCATCCTTCTCATACGAGGGGCCAGTAGTATCCAGTGCAAAGAGTTTTTTTCGGCTAGGGCCCTTGCCCAATTTGAGAGCCACATTGTCCGTTGGTGTATTCAATCAGCACTTCTGCCCCTTTTCTTTTCTAAAGGGATATGATGCATTTGAGAATAGGTATGGGGAGAAAGACTTCTTATATAGTGACCATTCTTATAGGACAAACAAGAGTCCGTGCTTTCACATACTTTGCTTTTTGGGTCGAGGGGAAGAATACCAGTCAGCTTTTGTACTCGACCAATTTCATCCATCCAAGTGTTTCCACGATCGATGATATGAACCCTCTTCTAGTTCGTCGAATTACTCCTCCGTTTCTTCATCTCCCAGAAGACAGGGTCTTGGGAGAATCTCCTTTATTGCTGAAAACTAGCCAACTTAGAGTCAGCAGCTTCCAATGGCCGCTGAATATATATATACCTCTCCCCTGCATACATACGAGACGCCCTGAGCCACACACAAGATAATCATTTGATTTAGTCCCTCAATCTCCGTTCTTTACCATCCATCTAGTAGCGGGAGCATTGTTTTCATCCCACGCTTCAGACTCCCCGTCACTTGGCTAACAACAAGTTAGAATAAAGACATGCCATCTATTTTCTTTGCCCGCAAACTGCCTTGTACATCCGAAGTCCCGGCCACTAAGGCTAGTTACTCTGCTTTCATTGTCGATGTTTGAAATTGAATCTCTGGCAGATTTCAAAGTGGTCATCCTTCAGGGGACTTGAATAAATCCTTGCCCCCCACAACCATTTTTAAAGTGGGAGTAGAGCCAATTCCACAAACAAAGTCCAACATCGCTTGATGTATTCAACTGCGGGAAGTGTTGTCAATTCTACAATGGAAATACACCAAGGGCCTGACCCTTAATGGCTTTCCTAGGCTCAAACTCGAGATTGAAACCATTCAAAGCGATAGCCCATTTAACATCTTCCTGACGATTTCCACTTGGTCACGGCTGTTTGAGATACAGTTGGTCTGTTGATTAAACACTGATCGTGTGGGCTGCAAAGTATTGGCGGAGTATCTTGCTGGCCCATCATGAGCCCTGGGCCCAAAGCCAAATTTCTCGGCCTCAGCATAGCGCATCTCCGCCCCTTGTAGGACATGACTCACAAAATAGGACCGGCGATTGAGTGCCCTCTCTTTCAGCTACTAACACTGCTGAGACCGCATGTTCCGACACACGAAAGGACATGTATAGTGTTTCTTCTTCTCTTGGGGCTCACAAATCTTGGGTAGAGATTGAAGATGGTCTTCTGAGTTTTTAGGAAGGACGCTCAGGCGTTTCTTCAACTCCATTCGAAATTTGGCGGCTCTATAATGGCTCTAAAAAACTACTGACTTTGTCTCCTGACTTGAAAGAAAAACTTCTTCCCTAACGCGCCAGCACCCTGTTAACTTCGTGTAGCTCGTTTGACGATTCCTGAGTTGATTGCATATCAGAACAAAACCTTTACCTATCTAGGATTGGCTTCAATACCACTCCACTCTACCAAAAATCCCAAAAAACTTCCCAGAACGTGGACCCGAACACACAGCTTCTTTGGATTCAGCTTCATCCCAAAATGTCGCAGCGGTATCGAAGGTCGTCCGTAATCTTTGACGATGTCAAACTCTTTCCTTTACTTTAATGATCAAACCTTCTACGTTCTTCCAGGGTCTGTTTACGAAGATGGATGTTACAATCTTTGGAAGTTGCAAGGGCAATTCCTCAGCCAACGGCATAACCTTTGTAAAATACAACCATTGGTCAGTGACAAAGCAGTCTTGTTCCTGGTCTTCCTCCTTAAGAGGGATTTGATGGAATCCTAAATAAGCATCTACGAAGCTCATGCTTCAATTGCCCGCTGTAAGTCCACCAAACTTGTCAATCTTTGGGGAGTGGGAAATTGCCTAGGGTAGCTTTGTTTAACGGTCAGTGTAATGCTACACACAGTTCTCCAGCCCCAGATGGTAGGAACCTAACACCACATTTGGCTACCCATTGCCGGGTATTGGCATGATGGACGAAAATGAATCCCGCATCGACGAAGTTTCTTGACCTCCTCTATCAACTGCCTGTACTACGCACTGGCCCCAAATGTACTCTTCTGGCGGGCTTGATAGGTTTCGATTGTCGCGGGGGTTAACAATTAAGCTATGTTGTGTCGATTGTTTTGAATCCAATCTGGCATTTCTCTACGGAGAAGTTCAAAGACGAGCGCCTTTATACTCTCTAGCAGATCTTTGGTCTTGTCCGAATTTCCTCACCTTGTTTCGCCAACCTAACTGTCCTCCTGGGTGAGCGTGGGTCGATTGACAACAGTCTTCCTACTGGCTCCAGTTCAGGACAAGAGATAGAGGCGAATCAATCCATGAATCGCCATGGCTTCTTGGTGAACCCCGTGCACCATTAATACTTCACCCGCCTTCTCTTCTTTTGGACTCTTTGTTCCCACTGTTCTGCGTACTGTCCTTATCCTTGCATCCCAGCAAGGTGGTCGGGACAGTGTTTATGAAAACACTCTCTAGCGGACTTGTTGATCACCGATAGATATTCGCCACCTTTGCCGTTTGTTGCAGCCACAAACTACTATTAAACATGAGTGTGGTAAACTACCACTGACTTGATAACTTCAGGTGTAGGCGGACCCAGAGGTAGACATTGTAGTCCATCATGTTTCTTGAACCGACTAAGAAACTTAACCTTCAGTGCCCTTGGTGCACTTATTTCCGATCCCCATTTAGAGAGGAAGGATCACGCACTAGTAGGAAAAGAACCTCGAAAAGCTGCGCCTTAAAAAGCTTGCGGTTATGTAAAACGCATCTTTGAGAGTTCAAAAAGCTTTGCGAATTTTTTAATCCTCTCTTCTTTTTGTTGTGTTTGGGTGGTGTGTGTGGGTGTTATGGGGTTGAGATGTTAAAATGGTATCAGAGCGACCTTGCAACCGCGTCCATAACCAAGTGCAGTGGTTTGGCGCTTAGCGAATGAGGATTAAATTGGACTATGTGACTAGCTTCCGTTCTAGCGTGGAGTTTATGATCACAACGAGGGAGTTGTGTTCCATACATGGGGGTAGGGCTGAGCACCGGTGCAGAATCAACCGGACCGAACCGGGACCGGTTGGATTGGTGGTTCAAAATCTCCAAAAAACTTGGACCTGGACTGGACCTGAAATTCAAGTCCGGTTCAGGTTTGGACCTGTTGGACCTATTTTTTTTTKCTCTTTTAATTGAAAAAATCAATAAAAAATCTATCGAACCTTGTTGGACCGGTTGGACYTGTTGTGCATTGAGCTCTTACTAGTTACTAACCTCTCTTAGAGACTTMCACTTCAAATATAATATAGAGGAGACTTAAAAACAATTGGTTATTAATTGTTGAGAAAAAAATATATTTTTAATGATTATTTCGGTCCATCGTTCCGGACCTGAAAACCCCGGTTTTGGACCGGAAGACCGGCTCCCCTAATTTCTTTGGACCTGGATCGGAATCGATGGTTCGGTCCGATTTTAGCTCCAGACTAGACCTTTGCTCACCCCTAAGTGGGGGTGATTCTAACACCCATGAGAATGGTTTAAGAGGATTTGATAAGATACTAAATTAATGTCAACAATATGCATCTTTTTTTATGGAGCTCATATGCTAAGATATTCCGAAATTAAACATGTTCAACTAGGAGTATTCTTAGAATGGGGGATCTCTTGGGAAGTTTCTCAGGATGCGTATAATTGAAAACTAAATGCGCCGTAAGAACACCTATTGGTCTCTGAGGTCAGATTGTCARTTTTGGATGCCCTTAGGTGACACTTGGCCTGACCCAATATGGGGTCGGGGTGTTACAATGCCTAATATTGAAATAAAATATTTTAAATCATATAAAATGTAAGGATCTAATTCAACCCAATCAAATCTAAAACTCAAACATAATCCACAGTGCACCCGAATAGTTTTAATAGATCTCAAACTCGAATGTAACCCAATAGTTTGCGGCGTAGTATTTAAAATTATAATTTTTGTGTGCGCAATCAATTGTAAGAAAAAAAATATTAATAGATCTACCTTTGATGAATGAAGTATTATTTTGAATTGATACCAAACTCTATGACTCAGTGTTGGCACAAATGCGAGGCTGACACGGTTAGTCTTGAGATTTTGGATTAAAATTAAGTTTATGTCAGGGTCTAAACTAAAAGGATATTTTCGAATTCTAGAGAATCGAATTACTCATTGAAATGAACCCTGATTTATTTTTATTAATTTGGTTGGACCTTGAGTTGAGGCTACTTACGTATCCATGCGGAATCAAACCAATCGTAATTCGTGCGGTCGTGTGTGAATGTGATGGATAATGCTCATTTGGAGAGGACTTTTGAGGTTGCAATGTAGGCTTGATTTGAGTGAGTGAAGCATTGAGTTGTACTTTGATTTTGCACTGGACTTTGACAAGATTTTGATTTTGAAAACTTAACAATTGAACTTAAGGTTTAACTTTTGATTTGACTTTAAATTTGACATGATGGTGCATAGTTTTGCTTCAATTTTTATTCAACTTTCACATCCTTTTTATTTGAATTGAGACTTGTTGTGACTTCTAAACTATGATTTTCAATTCTCTTYACCCAAGTGGGCGTAATTACGCCCAAAAGTTTGCCATGTCTACAGAAAAAATTCTTACCTTAAACTGCTGAATATTTGATGTGTAAAATCATATAAGATCAAAGAAAATATATTTTATACGATTGCTAATGATCCTTAAGTTGATTCCATAAATGTGGACTGTCTTGGGGATTAATCCATATAGATGGGAAGGTTTTGGAACGAGCCGTTCTGCTCGGGTTTTTCATTTTTGCTTCAAAAATTCTAATAATTTTCACAAGTCGAAAATTATTAAAAAAAGAATTTTAAAAATTCGACATAAAATTAGGGCTATTCATGACGCATACCGTCCGTTACAATAATCGGTAAACGGTAATCGAAGTGTTGGTTTCGTCATTTTTGTGAGCCATAACTATAGTTATAGTGTTACCGTCTAAGCGGTACGATATCTTAGTACGGTATAAACGGTTAAACCATAATCGTTAAATGCGACGATGAAAAACTTAAACTAGTTTAGAATCATAAAAAAGGGGAAAAAAAAAAAAAAAAATTCTATATGGTGACTCGAGGTTTCACCTTTAACATCGGTGATCACTAAAATTTTCCTATTCTCATCGTGGACCCTAAGTTTTGTAATTACACATAGTGCCAACTCAATGTTTAGCATTTTGCACATATTGACCTTAGTTTAAAGCCACTGAACCTTATACCTTTTCCCTCCCGGCCCCCCTCCCTTTCCCCCCTCTCCACCCCCCCGCCCCTCCCCCGCCCCCCCTCCACCCCGCCTCCCCCCGTTCCCCCCCCCTCCCCACTCTCCTCCTCCCCCCCTCACCCCACATCCCTCCCCCTCCCCCCCCCCCTCCCTCCCCCCATCCCCCCTCCCCTTCCCCTCCTCCTCCCCCTCCCCCCCCTCCCCCCTTTTCCCCATACGGCTCGATGAATTTGAGCGCTAACAAATGCAAGAACAGCATGATCCGAAGTATCCCCCCCCGCCCGAAGGAGACAGAGCGCGAGGATAGTATATGTCCTGCGTCGGGCCGCTCGAGCCCTCCACCTTTACCCATAACTTCCCACAAACTCAACAGTCTGCGAGTGATTACGAGTGTGATCTTTGTAGCAAGGTTAGAAAGAACCCGCGGCAGTGTGTCGCCGTTTCATACCTGCCGATTCCCCTCCTTTCCCCCCTGGACACTCCGAGTCCCTCTCCGCGGCACGCAGTGGCCGTGCGCTACACCGATTCACTTGCTTCCAAAGTGCGGCGTGCGCCTAGCTCGACTCTCGACCGCGGAATACGCACCTGTCTTAAGTTCGCCGCCGCTAGACCACCCAGCTACGACGACGCATCCTCACTATGCATGGCTCCTGGTTCCTCCACCCCAGGTCCAAGTGAGCTCGTTATGTCACCAGGCCCGTGCGCGATAATAATAATCACGGTGACCCCAGGGCCCCCGCCGGATCGCCGTCCTCCACGCCCCCCGCCAGCATTCCCGTGAGGTCTGGCGTTGCCGAGGAAGTATTAGTGACCTCGCTATGCAACGACCGGCCCACAGTGAAGTAGTACGCTCCACAAGCACTCGTGCTGACGGCTGAGAGTCCGATGCATCACCTGCGGGAGCCAGAGGATAGGACTTCCGTGATTCATCCCCACAGCTACTACTCCAGCTCGCCCTGGCACGGCGTGTGGCCCGAATTCACCGCTCTCCTTTATCCCTGGCCGTGCGATCACCGCCTGCCCAGAAAGTGTAGCGCATGGTCATCCGATAACCCGCCGACCTCAGATCCCCACCCCCCCTCCCCCACCACACCTCCCACTCCACCCCCGCCCCCTCCCCCCACCCACCTTTTCTCCCCTCCCTTCCGCACCCCCCTTTCTGCACAGCATGACCGGCCGGGCTAGACGAGACGATGGACACGTTCCCGCAGTAATAGGAGCTCACTCAACCACAACCTCCATCATAATCGAGCACCCATCTTTAAACCCGACAACCCCACCTAACCGAGCCCCATCCTCATACCCACAACCACACCTCACCCACAAGCACAGCCCAGCCCAACCCAACCACCACCTCACTCAACCCATACGCACCTCAGTCAAAGCCAACCTATGCTCGCTCATACTCTTCCTCCTCCCGTACAAACCCCCATCAGTCACCAAAAATTACACACTCCCTCATACTCTGACCACAACAACAACCTATCACCAACGCCTCAACCACGTCCCTTCTAATAGTAGATCGTTTGGTCGCAAATTCAAGGCCACCGCAATTCGAATTCCAGATCTTGCTTGAAATTTTCTTGTTCTTAATAAATATTTTGGTTTTAAAATTATTTCATCTTGAATTTTCGGTGAGATAAGGAGTTTTTGGTTTGCGCAAATTAGAATTTCGATTTCTGAGTTGCGGGAGTTTGATTTGCAAAATCTCTGAAAGTGCAGGAATTCGCAGTCTTGAATTGTTTTTGCACCAGGAGTGAGG
>SNQN01001008.1:12656-22703 GCA_008642245.1 Bassia scoparia
TTAGGGTTTACTTCCTTTGAAAGTTTTTTTTTTTAATTTTAATTTAAAACTTCGGGCCGGGCCGGGCCGGGCTGCGGGCTTGAAATCATGACCAAGGCCCGCTTATAAAATTTTCGGGCCTGATTTTCGTGACCAAAGCCCACTTTCGGGCCTGATTTTCCTGCCCAAAGCCCTCCACTTTTCGGGCCGGGCCGGGCCGGGCCAGCGGGCCGGGCCAGTTTTGATCAGCTCTAAGATAAATACAAATACAAAAGAACACAACAATACTTTTGTATACAACTTAATTAAATTTACCTCGAATGTAAATGTAAATGGATATAATTGTGGATTGGAAAAGAGATTATCATTTGTGCGTGACATTTTTTTTTAAATTTTCTCCTATGAATTAATCGTATTACTTGTACGTAATAGACATATATATGACCTAATTTGCATTAAATAATATCAACTTCATCGGGTATACATAACATCACCAAGTTAAACCTCGAGTGCAACATATAGGAGAAATGACATATAAGTGGGCACTTGACAACCCCAAATTGAAACTCAACTAATTGCAAATATGTCTTATGTTATGCGTTGTACTTTCAAGAATATATAAGTCATTGATTTCTCAATCAAATGAATCAATGAATGGTTAGAATTTATTGAACTCTACTTGGTAAAATTTTATACTTTCTCAATTTTTTTAGATGTTYCATATCTATTTGGCACGGTGTTTAAGAGTTGATTGAGTTAGATAAAATTATTGAATAAATTAGACAAAATAGTTGAATAAATTAGGTAAAAGAGTAATTGTGTGAATGAAAATTTTTGAAAAAAATAATTGTTGGTAAATAGATTGGGTAAAGTAATGAATGTTGACTTTAGAAAATAATAATTCATTAATGTTAGAGTAAAAAATAGATAAAAAGTAAAAAAAATAAAAATAAAATAGATTGGGTTGAATTAACTATTTGAATATAAACACCCAAAATGAAAACTAGAATAATTAAAAAGATGGAGGGAATACCTTTTAACAACTCTACTATCAAAATCCAAGTATTGAACGAATTTTAGTTCAAGTCTTGACTTCGGTAAAAAAAAAATAAAAAAATTAACGCTAGGATAGCATAATGAATTTGGACAAGACATTTGTATATAAAACTGATTCGACTTGTTTATTTGATCAACTCTAATTGGACAATTTGTAATTGTAATTATTTTTTCATTTGTAATCACAAGGAAAGAAAAGAAAATGAGTGTGGTGTACCTACTAACTTAACCGAGGCCATGCACCCTCTATTTAACAATTTGATAAAAAATTAAACTTGTTCTATCGATGAAAGAGATAAATAATAAACTTAGGACAAGTAGACCATTTTTTTTGTAGTAATAGACTAGTATTGTACTTATTTTTTTTTATACTATTTTTTGCAAAAGAGCACATGGCAGTGTGAGATTGATCTCAGGATTCCCAAGATGTTTGAAAATTGGAAGAAAATTTTTAATTACTTAGGCCTGTTACTTCAATTTATTTCAGTTTTGTTCAATTCAGTTCAGTTTCAAAAAATTCAGTTTTGTTCAGTTCAATGTCAGGATTCTCAAGATGTTGAAAATTGGAGAAAAATTTAATTACTTAAACTATCCCTCCTCTCATTATACTTGTTGTCACTTTTAGAGTAGTGCTTGCCTAAGAATGATCAAGCTTCCAGTCATCACTTTCTTCACTTGAGGTCAATGCTTTGGTCCCAATGTATTTAGTTTTTTTTAAAATTTATTTACAAGTAGTATTTTTTGTGAAGTTTCTCCCCTTGTTGTTACGTATAAGTGTTTTTTTAAATGAATATTTGATGTAAGGGAGATAATACAACTCCAATAAAATAAAAGAAACTAAACTAAGGCCTGTCTAATTAACTAAATCAACTGAATTGAACTGAATTGAATGAAGCTGAACTGAACTGAACTGAATTGAATATTTTATGAAGAGAAATTGGGTAAGAACTGATCAACTGAATGAAACTGAACTGAACTGAAAATAAGCTAATGTAAATAGCCCTAAGACTATTACATAGAACCACACGGGAAAGCAACACCACTTATATCCTCTGAGATTATTCGAGCAAGCTAAGGGAGACACCTTGGGTAACGGTGACAAGCTGACAATACAACGTTCTTGAGCAATGAGGTCCTTGCAATGTTTGATCGACAAGCATTCCATATATTTAAGAGGGTGTCTTTTTGGAATAAAGTATACCTAAATGAAATTTAATTAAAAATAAAAAATAAAGACATGAATCCAGTCACCATTACAAATGTGAAAATATTCATCGGGACACGTTTAATTTACTATAAATAGTTTGTTATACACTTTGTGCATAAATTGCATCATGTACACTTGTGTATAGAGACTATAGACTGCTAATAGAGGTTGGTATAATGTATATTAATTAATTCATGCTCATATTGCAGGTTTGTAACTTATATTGATTTTTAAGAAGTTAATTCATAAAAAATTTATGAAACTAATTTTTTTTGGTAGATAAGAGGCCGAGGTATTTATTTCAATTATTTTTTACTTAATTGAACTCTGTAAACTTGTCTAAATAACCTAAATTTATTTCAATTTTTTATAAGATATTAAAATCTTAATTTGAATCATCAGAACTTAATTTTGTTGCAAGCATGCATCAAAGATAAGGTAACAGAGCACGCCGATTATTATATAGAGTAAACACAATGGGCAAATTCATCATATTGTAGGTAGCATGCATCCAAGAAGAGGTGGGCTAGTTTACAATTGCACATGCACCCTCAATGCCTCACGTTTGTGCTATACAACTCTAATGCAAAATGCGGTGAAACAACATTATGAGATTGAAATCATGTGTCAAACTTGAAAGTTAAATGCTAACTAATTTCAATCAATAAAAAAATACTTTTACATACATAACTAGTACAAAACAAAGAGGAATATATATATATAATATAATATATATAATATATATAAGAGAGAGAGAAGAGAAGAGAGAGAGCAGATCCAGTGCATGAAACACATTTATGAAAACGTGAAAACCAAAATAAGTGGTACATTTACATTTTAAGGGTACATACAAGCAGTAAAGGTACACAAGATACTATTGATGAACATACACGTTTCCCCTTTAAACCTTCAATGTACCCCAGATTGAAATACAAGATATACATAGTAAAATCGTGACCGTCCATCTCCAAATCGTACGGTCAGATTAAAAGTTTTTAGTTTCACCTAAGGTTTGTTTTCACATGATATTCTATATACATATATATATATATATATATATATATATATATAATATATAAATAATATATATATAAATATGAAAGTGGTCTTCTTTCATGTGCAAAGTAGATGATGAAATTAATATGGATCTTGAAAATTAGGGCTATTCTTTTGCATTGTATGTTATTCCAACTATAAACCCCTAGTTGTCTACGATTGGTAAGTAGTTGCTCCAATTTTTCCTTGAATAGCCATCTTTTATCATAGACATAAATACAATAGGGCATACCAATATTTTTGCTAACTAAAAGTGATACCTAATTGTCTAACGAGTTATTGTGACTTTCGCGCTGTTGGTAAGCATAGTTATAAGAGATTGAATATGTGACTGGTAAAATTGGGAAAAAAATTGTACTTAATCTACTCACCGGGTTGACTACCCACCACTAAATAGTGTTGTTAGTGGCATTGAGAATAGAGTCTCACTTGTTTAAAATAATATTAATTTAATGCCTTAGTAGTGAGTGTCAACCCGGTGGGTAAGGTAGCAATGTCCGTAAAATTGGCGGAATCATTTAATTAGGTTGTCAAAAGGGTTGTGACCATGAAGGTGGGGCTCAACTTATTATATAGAGATTAGATAAAGTTCCCATGTTTCCTTGAACGATAAATTTAACTAAAACAACCATTAATTTATAGATTGTATATAAATAAATGAAAGTTACTCCACGCCACTTTGAGGTTAAATTATAAGCATTACCAATTATTTCTCGTTGAGTATCGGTGCACTATGAATATAATTTTTTCTCTCGTTTAGTATTACACTACAATTGATGAAAACTTAACCAATTAATTTTGTCAATTTTTGTCAATTCATTGGATGGACTAGCATCCCTCAATTTATAATGCGTACCTGCCTCAAATAATTATTTCTAGGCATGCTTGGATTAATGGTAATATAATACGTAGTAAAAATAATAGACGATTTAATTAAGAAATACATACAAGTGTAGACAAACAAAAGATAATGTATTAAAAGAGGCAAAAGCTAGGTGTGGTGAGTAGGAAAGGATGTAGAACTACTATTACGGCAATAACAATGTTGTATAATAATTTGAAGGAAGAATAAATACATGACGATGTAAAGGATGTATTGTAGCTCAGTTGGTTATTAGAGCACGGTACATACGTACCTCCGTAGGGTTGAGAATTGGTTCGATCCTTACCCCAATAATATTTGGTCCTCCGTCTCTCTGTTAATGTCCGAGTTTGTAATCGTGCGTCTCTATATTATACTTATGAGAGAGTTAGATATTATAACGATTAGATGAATCGTCTTTTCATACAAAGAGTATGTAAAACCTTGGGACATAATGATCTGAACTGCTTCTTGGTCATTTAGGGCTGCAAAACTCCCATTATTCTCTGCAATAACAACATTCAACAATCAATGTACCCGATTCTTTATTCCAAATTTGGCCCGTTGGTTGACTACATATATATATTTCTTAAAATTAATCTTATTGGACCAAAAAAAAAAGAGAAGCACATTAAATCTAAGAAACATAAAATATTCATACATTAATAGTTATCGGACTAATAAAATCTCGTGTTCTTAGTACTTACCTCAGGGCCGACCTCAGCTCACTGAGGTAAAATGTAAAATTATTTATATCAAACATACGGAGTACGTAGTAATTAAAATTAAAAATATAAAATCGTCGAAAATTACAGTGGTATATTTTTATTGAAAGTAATTTTATTATTTTTTTCTAAAAAATTAAAACTTCATATAATTATTTTAGCTTTTAAATATTTTGAAAATATACTGTCAGTCCATCATCTAATGTTTTATAACATGCATGTACCATGATTTGTGAACAATTTTTACGAGATATTACTTATTAGCCTCCGTATGTATATAGCACGAGTACAATAAATTTCAAAATGATTAAATCAGCGAAAAAAAACCCTAAATACTCGTAGATCGATGTTGTATGGCACGCAGTTGATAACGGGTGAATATGTATACATGTACGTACGCTGAGACAACTAAGATCCAAGAAGATTCGTATCTTCCAACAAATAAAATAAAAACAAGCAAGGCTCATGTTTTGTATTGTAGAAAGAACTTTAATTTAATTTGTTGTAATTTCATGCAAATTAATAATAAGTGTGTATTGTAAAAGTAGACAAGCCACTTGAAGTAAATTTCACATATATCGCATGCATTCGTACAAAAGACGACTTATTACAAAGGTGATAATCATAATTATTCCTAGCAAAGTTGCAATCAATAAAAATGAGCCACAATAATTTAGTGTACAACATTATTTGTAGCTGTGGTTTCATAACTGTATAAAAGTAGTATTGTATGGAGAAGCGACTTGCGTGCCAAACTTTGTCTACGTGTGCTAAAAACATTGCTCTGTTTAAATAAACACATTGTTCGATCATTCACGCAATTGAGCCCGTACGTCGATCTATTAGGGTTGTGTGCGGTGAAATGACTGATATACCATGAGTTGTGCAAATAGCTAGAATCAATTTATCAGTAGTCCTCATTAAGATTTGTTATAGCTTAGCACCTCCAGAATTATAAATACATAAAAAAAACTCCAAAACCTCACAAAAACTCCAAACCGCACACTCCAAATTATTAACATAAATACATACACGTATTATAATCACAATACATCGTCATTTAAAATACATTGAAAATTGTGCTCTCACGAAAGTGTGACTTTTCGTCCTCGTTGTGTAGCAAAGAATAAGCTGTTGTGCCCAAACAATAAATGCTGATGAATCGGAGATGCATAGCATCGATAATGTTAAATGTAGTGTGTTATCAAGCATTTTAAGACTGTTGCAGTTGGTAGTTAGATGAGATTTAATCACTTTGTAAAACTAGTAAGAGCTAATAATACTGAGTGATTGCTCCCTAATTGAGCTCTATATAAGCCCTCAAAAGTCTGCAACATTTCACAACAAAACAAACAACTCTGATCATTCATCATATCTGATTGATTATCTCCAACATGAAGGAAACCACTAAGAGACTTTCCTTGTTGTTCTTGTATGCTTTACATTGCCATTTCGAGTGTCAGTGAAGGAATGTGGAATGTTAACAAGGAGGAAGATGAGAAGTTCTCTTCGAAAGGGCGTGATTTGTGGAGGATTTGGCGGTGGAGGTGGCGGCGGAGGTGTGGAGGAGGAGGCGTGGAGGTGGATTTGGAGAGGACTGGTGTGAGAGGATATTGGCGGAGGTGCTGTGGGTGGCGGCGGTTAGGTGGCGGCCATGGTATCGGTGCGGCGTCGGTGGAGGTGCGGAGGTGGCGGCGGTTTGGGTGGCGGCCACGGTATTGGTGGTGGCGTAGGTGGAGGCCATGGTATTGGTGGTGGAATCGGTAAGGGTGGAGGAATAGGTGGTGGAATCGGAAAAAAAAAAAAAGGGCGGTGGTATTGAGTGGTGCGGAATTGGTAAAAGGTGGGGGTGTAGTGGAGGATATGGTGGTGGACTTGTAAAGGTGGAGGCTTAGCGGAGAATAGGCCAAGGTAGGTAGGTGGTAGAAACCAAGCGACATGACGAAGAGTAATATGGTGGTGGATCGGAAGGTGAGGTCTAGGAGGTGGAATTGGTAAAGGTGAGGGTTAGTGGAGGATATGGCGGTGGGATCGGCAAAGTGGAGGTTAGGGGAGGTGGAATGGTAAGTGAGTGTATGGAGGATACTGGGGGATCGGTAAAGGTGGAGGTCTTGAGGTTGGAATTGGAAAGTGGAGGACTTGGAGGAGGAATTGGCAAGGGTGGGAGGTCTCGGGAGGATACGGTGTGAATCCGTAAGGTGCGGGCTGAGAGGAATTGGCAAGGTGAGGTTTTGGTGGTGGAATCGTAAAGGTGGAGGACTTGGAGAGGATAGCAAAGGTGGAGGTCTTGGTGGAGGATTATGGCGTGAATCGGTAAAGTGGAGGATTGGAGGAGATCGGCCAAAGTGGAGGTTAAGGAGGAGGATATGGTGGTGGAATCGGTAAAGGTGAGGAGTTTAGGAGGAGGAATTGGAAAGGAGGAGTTAAGGTGGGGAGTTGGTTTCGGAAGTTGTGGAATTGGCGGTGGCGCGGCTTCGGAAAGTGGTGGTTTTGGAGAGGCATTGTAAGGGTGGTGGTTTTGTGGAGTATTGGAAAAGTGTGGGTTTGAGGTGAGTTGCAAGTGAGGATTGGAAAGGTGTGGCATAACGCGGATTTGGTAAGGTGGTGGATTCGTGAGAGAAATTGGCGCGTAGGCGTGGTGCTTGTGGGGGTGGGGCGAGAGATCACGGCTAGCAATTGTGTTGGTTTGTCGAGTGAGGAAGAGGATCGACAACACCACTAAAAGATAGTATACATGCTTCATTTAGTTATGGAATTGCTACACGAGAAACGATTAAACGTTATATAGCAATGAGCTACATCATGCATAAGGATTTGAAAGCAAAATTGTTATTGATGTCATGAGTCCAATTTTATATATTATTGTATTTTATTTTCTGAAGGTATATTATTGTATATCTTTAGCAGGTTTATTGAATTTGAAGTATTCAATATACTTTAGATGGATTTGCTTAGTTCTCCTTAATTCATACTACAATAATAAGTGTATTGATCAAAATTATTATTTATGAGTGAGCGAATTATCGTTCGTAGATTCAAAATAATGGTCTCGAATAATTCTTAGTTTTATAGCAATGTGTAATAAGAAACTATTTCTATTTTGACAACAACACTGAAAGTTGGAACTCGTTAGGTATAAGTCTATTTAATACTCGCAAGTCATATTTATAAAGATTTCGCCTCTCTAATAGTCTACGATAGATTACTACATCTAAAAATTGCAAGATGTATGCTTAATTGACACTTGAGCTCACAAAATGAAATCGGCATCTCAAATACGGCGTAATTAATTTGTTATTGAATTAATTTCATGACTTAATATCAATATTTTGTTTTCCTAGTGCAACGAGTTTTCCACGTTAAAATTAACTCTATACATCTAACGAAAGAAGTGATGCAGACCCGTATATCTGTCATTAAATTACAAAATGATTCATCTAGTACGTTTTTTATAGACTATTACATGCACAACAACATGTAGATATCGCACATTGAATCAGCCATCGAACCAAGTTTGATGTCAACATGTACGTTTGATTTGTAGCATATGACAATATATATACTATAAAACAAAATAACGAGAAAATACAAAAGAGAAGAATATGAAATTGGAGGTCCAATGTACAAACAACTTGCAAAATGCATAATTTGTCGAGTTGTGTTACTAAGCTTATAGTTGGATGTACTTACAAAAAATATGGCCAATTTAATTTAATGCAATAAAATAAAAACAAAAATTGATAAGTGGGTTGATATGATAAGTGATKYGATTTTTCTTATTCGATAAAATATACTGTCTTATTCAACTAGAATCTCGTCCAATTCAATCCGATTTAAGCTAAGTTTGCGGGTTACTCGTACAATTTAAGAATAGAGTAGACTCAATAAAGAGTAAGATAAACCCGACCTTTATAGTGCGTGCCTTTAACGTGGATCGAACCTCTAACCTTAAAATTAGAAGGTACAACTATGGTCCGAGTTTTGTTGGGTGTCTAGATCGACATGATGCAAACACCATGTGCATGTATTTACTTACTTACATATGTATTATGTACTACTACTAATGATTTCACTAGCACTTCATTAACTTTTACCAGGAATTATTAGTACTTTATTTAATTTATTGCCTCATGCTTCTAAAAAACCTCTTGATTATGTATATAATTAAGTACAATTTAACTTTAGATAATGAATGAATGAATGAATGGGGACTAAGAATTAATTTATCAAGGTAAATATAAAAGCTTTTAATTCTTCAAGTATCACGTCCAATTAAATGTTTTTAGTAGTAGTAAACTTTTTCATTTTTTTTTTCATGGAATGATCCCCCATTATTATATATGACATTCAATAATTTATTGTAATTATTATATCCTCATTGGTGGATAACTTGGGGCCAATTGATGATCAAATTGTGAACATTATTGTTCATATACTTTCTCTGTTTTTTTTTAGTTAAAAAAAAATTAGATGTATGTTACATTTTTTTTATTGTGGACTTTAATATAAATTATGGATATAAAAAGGGTAGAGAGAAAAATAAATAAATAAATGAGACCCATACGTGTGATTGGAGAGAGATCGAGATCAGAAAAATTATTGATCAAAATAGAATTATAATATCTATTTGAATTCAGATTTCCTTGTATGAAAAGTGTAATATCTAAAAAAGCSGATAAATAAAACAGACAATAAATATTAAGATCTTATTACATTTGTTGATGGTGTGGATAACTAGCTAAAATAAAGGAGTATCAATTACAAGCCTATGAGATTTTACAAATTAAATCTATGTATTGTTATAAATTATCTATAGATAGGATGGATAATTTGTGATGTGAAACCAATTATTTTATGATCATATGAGATTGTGGAAGTAGATCTAGTTTCCTTGGACCATAGTAGCATAACATTCAATGGAGACACTAGAAACTTGGGAAATTATTACTTATTGTGACATCTTGTACATCCTAACTAGTTTAAAACTTTAGGAGATGGATGGGGTGTCCATCATTCGAGCTCAAATCCTTTTCATATCATTATCATCGTCGACTCGTCGTCATCGTCATCTTAATTAGTTTCCTATAGTACAAATCGAAAAAAATACATTGTTACAACTTATACAAATGCTAGTTATTAGTTAATTAATAATCGTCACTCAA
>SNQN01001008.1:29658-48267 GCA_008642245.1 Bassia scoparia
GATTATTACATGCAATAACTCGAGAGATCGCCGGAACCCGATATTCCCAACACCCCAAACTTAGCTCATGTGGATAATCATTTCCTCACAAAACCAAGTACTACTACAACAAAACATGATGACTCGATCAATTACATAAATGATGGTCAATTAGCACGCAAGCTGACCATGAAACAAGTTCCATAACAAGAAGTGGGCCCCATTTCAAACATTCTTACTCTCTTTCTTCCTCCAATAAACTAAACTCAACTATGTTTCCAAAAATCCTTAATTTTTTGTACAAAATCATGCTAAAAATTCCCACTTTCACACTCTCATTAAATTTGAGATTGTTTCATTAAAAATATTAATCAGTAATTACAACCAAATAAATCCTTTTTGATCCTGCATTAAAAGCACTGTCTCTTAGTGAGAAAAATCTACCATTTTTGTTACATGAATGAGAGTGTGAAAAACCCCGGAATTGAGGAATTTGGTTGGTTGGTTTTTCGATTCATTACCATTTTCGCATATTTTGGGGTATTTATAATCTTCTCAAGAAGAAGAAGAAAAAAAAAAAAAAAAGTTTTCTGGGTTTGAGTTATTGTGGGGTTTTTCAGTGCCTTTTCTCATATTCAACTGGTATGTCTTTTTCTTTTACTTTCTGCATTATACTACTTGATTATGATTTTTTATGCCATCTTTTTTGCTTTATAATGGGGTCTTCTTCAACAGTGTTTTCAGTGTCTTTTTTGTTGTTAATTGATGCTTTAATTGTGTTGTTTGTTTGTTGTGATTAATCAGTGGCTTGTTTTAGTGTATGATTAGTTGATTACAGTACATTTGTTAACTTTTTTTACTGTTGARAGTTTGGTTAATTGTTTTAGTGGATAAAAGGTGTGATTTTTTGATAAAAAGAAAAGAAAAGAAATTGGAATGATGGTTTTGAGTTGCATTGATTTCTGAAGATGATGAAAATAAATTATTGAATTTTGTTAAATTTTCATGGTTTGCTGAAGAAAATAATTTGGGGGTGTTTTTCTGTTATGTTTCAGAGAAAAAGGTGTCATTTTTGATGAAAATTAAAGAAATGGGAATGATGGTTTTGAGTTGCATTAATTTCTGAAGAGCATGATAATACATTAATTAATTTTGTTCAATTTTAAAGGTTTGCTGAAAGAAAAGAATTTTCTGTTCTGTTTCGGAGAAAATTAAGTTCAGATTTTTTTGGGATTTGGACTGAATTGCAAAGAATGTTTGTTAACTTCTTGGAAATTGTGGGATTTTTGCAGTTTTCTTTGCATCATTATCTGCTTAATTGTTTATGAATGTTTTAATTAATTTTATTTCTCAATTTTGTACTATGTTTTTTTCTGTCATAGTACTTTTTTTCAATTAGTGTCAAACTGAACTTAAAATTTAGTAGAATTGTAAGTGTTAGTGTTCTGTATGTTTTAAAGACAGAACAATTAGATTTATCTTCTATCATAGAGTTCTTCTGACAAATTTTTGTAATGTGCATTCGGGGTATGAAAGAAGTGCATGCTCGTTTTTTGAAAGCGAAGCATCGGAGGAAGACGCTGAGATTCGGTGGTAGAGGTAGATTGAACAAGATGATGAAGTGCATTTTTTTAGGGAAGAAAATGAAGACAGATGAAGCAGCTGACTCATCTGTGTCATCCTTGGCTACCCGGGATTATGTTGCCCGTTCAGGTCCAGTTGTTGCTTCTATACCAAAGAATTGCCCAACCACAATCGAGGAAACTGAATTGTCACTTCGCGAAAGTGCTTTCCTGAACTATGAGGTTTGTTAATTGATGATTTACAGCTTATCACATCATTTATAAGTAATTGTTCCGGCACATTGACTGACTTGAAGATACAAATATCTTTTGTAGATCATGCATAATTTCGCTTATACACATACATACATTTCTTAAGTGTGTGTTTTACATTTRATATCTTAATCTGAAATGTAGTGGTTTAAAGTTTTTGATTATTCTTTTGAAATTTGAAATGGATTCTCGCTTTGCAATAATTCAACTCCAAAAGGTAAGGGGTGTTTAGTACCATTTGGCATTATTTCCGGTGTCATTCTGAAGCGCTGTAGGATTTAATTCTTAACGTATCATGGTTTTAACTTTTAAACATTGATCGGTAATTAGAATTTTCGCATTCAGAACGAATCGTGCATTACTAGATATCTATTGACAAGTCTTCTGCAAGTGACTAGATATTTACTTGGAGAAGGATCTAGGCAGGACACATTTTAGCCATAACTATGCATCATTAGTATTGCTAAGGTCAAATCGATCTTGCTGTAGTACTTCAGATTTAATGAGGACAGTAGTCCATTCCTCAGCTTTGGAGCCTTGAAAATTTGAATACTGGCCTTTAGAGTGCTTGTTGTTAAACGGTTAAAAACTCACCTTTAACATCTGTTTGAAGAATTTATATGTGGTTAAAGAAAAGAATTAATTTTAAATGCTGATGGTTTGCGTTTWGTACTTTAGTCACCATCTCCCTCGAGTGTGAAGGTGTGCAAGCAGGAATTACACCCATTGTTAACCTCTATTCTTTCCCTTGCCCTTTACCCTGAGTACAGTAACTATGAAAAAGACAGCAATTGACATAGTTAGCTGTTTATTGTGTTGTTGTAGCTRTTATGGGAGTCTAATGGAATTTAAAGAGAATTACGAAATCTCAGAATAACTTGACTCTAATGGCAAGAAATGTTGTTTATTGAATTCTGTCAGATGACCTAAATGTGGGGCGAAAGTTTCATGCTTGTGAGTTGTGATCATGATTCGTGAACAAAAGGAACACGGTAGATGTCCAGAGCCTTCTTATAGCTGCAAACATCCATCTTATATCAGAATTTAGTGATACTCATTTCGTGAAACCTTATCATTCTCTGTTCCTCATTTATGTGAAGTCGTGAACAGAAAGAAACAGTCCTTTATATAGAACATTGTAACGACAATAATACTTGACACAGTATAAGCATACTCTATAGTTAATTTATATAATGGGTTAGATTAAAAAATTGTAGTAGAGAAAAGCATGAGAAGAGAAGAAATTGATTTTGGTTGCTAGTGTAGATGGCTGTGTTTTTTTTAGTTTTTTTTTGGCTTGTATGTATATAGGTTGAAGAATTAAGATATTCATATAAGAGGATTACAAATTATTGATTGAGCCTTAGCTGCATTGCTGCATTTGCAACGTGAGAGTTTGGAACTGGTTCTGGTTGGTTGCAGGATCATAGACACATTTCTTTCCCCCGGTGACATTCCATTTTTTTTTTCTAATTACTTCTACTTATCCGTTACAAAGAATGAAATGGAGGATACTCTAATCCTGGAAGAAAGGAAAGACTACTCATCTTTGTGCTGACTACTCCAAGCCATCTAGGACTTTGGGTTATAAATTAAAGAGTACATTTTTTCCCCTATATTATTCCTAAGCATAAGTTGGTTTCTTTATCGGTTTATCCGTTCAAATCTTTTTGAAGATGGAAAATTTTTCTACTTTAATAGTCTCTAACGGAGGCTTGGAAAAACAATATTCCTCAGCACGATCTTATGAGTGCTGCTTCAATTTACAGGAAGCTAGAGCTCTGCTAGGAAGGCTTGAGTACCAGAAGGGAAATACAGAGGCAGCATTAAGTGTCTTTGAAGGCATTGACATTGATTCTGTTATACCGAATATCAAACTTTCATTATCTAGCGCATTTGAGACTGGAAGACATAAATCACAGAGTGTTGCCGTGTTGCCGTTGTCAATGCATACTATTAGTCTTCTATTTGAAGCAATGTATTTGAAATCAAAGTCATTACAAGCTCTGGGAAGGTTTGAAGGTATTCTTTTGATTTCTTTGCTTTTACAAATTTATATTATATTTATGTTGCTGTACTACACTACTACTCGTCTACGCATGTTAATGTTGTTGTTGATCAATGTGCTCATATCTTAATTGTAACATTCATCTGTTTCTGTTGGTCATTTTTATTTTTGGTAGCCATAAAACTCTCATTTTTATTGTAAATAATTCTTTCAGAATATTGTTTTCTCTMTTTTGGATTTTTTGATCGATAGATTTGTGGTACGGTAGGGTCCTTTAGGGTAAGGTGGAACCTAGGATGCCGCGATRCGCCCTAAAATTCTGAAGTTTGTTCTGATGCAGTACAGTTTTGGATCAGAACACTTGTGATCGTATGCTAGACAGTAAAGTAGGAGAAACCATAATTAAAATCTGAAGTCTTTATGGCTGAATGGCTTCCGTGTTCTGTCATTATAACGGGTGTGCTGTTAATTATGTTTGGATAAATCTTGTTAAGCATTTTTTAGATGCCGAACTTGATCAAAAGGGAAATATCTTATAGAGAAATTGTTCCTAGATTCTTCACACTATATTATCGTCGATAATAAGGAAGTATAGACTTTATTATAACACAGGAGAAGATTCCAAGTTTATCAAACTATAACATAATGAATYGAGTTCTAGTCCAAATAGGGTTGATATATCATGCCCAACGAATTGTGATAAACATCTCACTAAAGATACCCAAAGCATGGCAAGATCAAATAGCATGAATCAAATAGTGATGATTAAATTGAAAAGGATAGACTTTCTGTGTTCTTATATGTCTGTTAAGTTGTAAAAAAAAAAATGTCAGAGCATTTAACTTTTTAGATACAGTTTGAAAGTTATTCTTATTTGCGTAATGTATTCATTCTTGGCTGCATAATGTCCATATCAATTTATCGTGGACCTCGTTTAAATTGTGCATGTTTAGTTAGGTTATCAGTAGATCCTATGGTTATTAARAAACGAATTTTATTTCTTTCCTTGTTTGCTTGATTCTTATAAACTTTTAAGTAGTATTATGTGCTAGTGCAGTTCTTGAGTTAACCTTTATTATGTACTCATTGCTTGAAAAAAAACAAAGTCAAAATGTCAAATGCTCGTTAGTAATGTTACTTTGAAAGCTTATTTTGTACACCGAATCTTTTTGCAGAAGCTGCGGAATCATGCCAGGTGATTGCAGACACTATTGATTCTTCCATACCAGGGGGTATGAACAGAAAGTTCTCCACCAATATTAAATTTCAGGAGACGATGAATAAATCTGTTGAGTTGCTTCCTGAGTTGTGGAAACTTGCTGATGCTCCCATGAAAGCAATTTCATCGTATAGACATGCTTTACTCTATGGTTGGGATCTCGAGGTAGAAACTCAAGCAAGAATTGAGAAAGAATTTGCAATATATCTATTGTACAGTGGCAATATTGCAAGTCCCTCAGCACTTCGTTTCCAAACAGAAGGATCATTTATTCCCAGTGACAATGTAGAAGAGGCAATTCTTCTATTATTGCTCTTGCTGAGGAAATATTTTCAGGGACGGATTGATTGGGACCCATCATTCATGGAACATCTCACCTTTGCGCTATCTATGTCAGGAGAATTAGGAGCCCTGGCTTGTCAACTAGAAAAACTGTCTGATGCTATCATTGAAAGGAACGAAAGATCTAGCGCTCTAGCTCTTTGTTATCATGGGAAAGGTGAAGATCAGGTTTGCTTGAACCTATTAAGAAATCTTTTTAAAGACAGAGAAAACCAGAAGTGCACAAATGAGCTATTACTTGCTTCAAAAATTTGTACTAAAAATGCAAATTGCACTGAAGAAGGGATCGGTTATTCTGGTAGAGCGATCAAGAGACTTGAAGGAGATTGTGAACAATTGGCGAGCAAAGCTTACTGCTTCCTTGGAATATTATCCTCTAGGCAATCCAGATTGCTTACTTCTGATTCTAAGAGGTTACAGATGCAATCTAAAGCCCTACATTTTCTAGGAATTGCAAAAAGAATGACAAATGGATTTGATGCAAAAACTATGTACCATCTTGCGTTAGAAAATGCAGAGCAGAGGAAATTGGATACTGCACTCTCGTATGCAAAGAGGCTTATGCAAATTGAGGCTGGTTCGGGCACTAAAGGATGGGTTCTTCTGGCTCGAATATTGTCTGCAAAGAAGCTCTACACTGATGCAGAAACCATAGTCGCTGCTGCTATGGAACAAACTGGGAAGTGGGAACATGCTAAACTATTGAGAATTCGAGCTAAACTCGAAGTTGCTCAGGGCAAAACAAATGTTGCTATAGAGACTTATACTCATCTTCTTGCCGTTCTTCAAGTACAGAAGAAGTGCTTTGGCGTTGGGAAAAAGCATTTTAAGGTATGTTGATTCATTGTATATTGACTATATTTCTTAGAGATGGCCCCTTCATGTTAGGTGTTCACTGCATATAATGTACTAATTATATAAAATCGTTTTACTTGAATAAACGAAAAAGAAAACATTTCTCTCGGGTCCTATATGAAATTACAGTCGTTACAGATTTCCATTTCTTTTCTTTTATTTCCTTCATACTCTCCAGTCGAATTTGATTGTCACTCTGAATTCGTTAGAGTTCTTAAATAACAACATTTATGGTGAGTTTCATGTGGGACTGCTGCTATTTGCATAATATATGTTCATCTTATACCTTTTTATAAATTTTCTGATGACAGAGGAAGACTCAACATAAAAAGTTGGAGGTGGAAACTTGGCATGACCTTGCAGACATATATACCAAGCTATCACGATGGCAAGATGCCGAGCTCTGTCTTTCAAAATCAGAGGCTCTCTGTCCTCATTCTGCTTCTACATGCTATTTCAGAGGTATCGTGATGTATACATTTATGTCTTTCATGTCTATTTTGGCTATTTCCTGTTTTTACTGGCTCCTCTTAGTTTTGTGGCGGATTCTGTTATTAGTGTACTGATGCTTGTGTGTATAACATTTTTGAAAAAAAGGTTTGCTTTTGCAAGCTAGGGGCTTCCCAAGAGAAGCTCAAGCGTCATTCTGGGAAGCGCTGGACAAAGATCCGAACCATGTCCCAAGTTTGATATCGATGGCTACAACGCTCGTCTTGGAGGTTGGAGAACAATCGATGCCAATTGCCAGAAGCTTCGTGAGACAAGCTATTATTGTCGATAGGACTAATCATACTGCATGGCACACCCTAGGATTGATCCATAGATGTGAGCCTTACGGAGTATCAACAGCAGAAGCAGCTCGATGTTTTGAGGCTGCTGCCTTCCTTGAAGAGACTGCTCCTGTTGAACCCTTCAAATAGGCTGCGTCTTCAAAGRGTCCCACCTTCCCGTTGTACAGGAATCCTTCGGAGATAAAATCTCTCAGAAGACACAGGCTGTGGGACRCCCCCTCCTCCCCTTCCCCTTCCCCCATCCCCAATCCCCGAAAATGGGACCACAGTTTTGAACTCAAATTATCATAAACCACAGTAATATAAATTTGCAAGTTCATCCATGCAATCTCATGATCTCAGATATCCATCAAGATACATCCATGTATGTGAGTTATATCTGACCTTGAAGGGCTCAAGTACAGTGGTTGCATATTAACCCTTCTATTGCGCTCAAAAATTGTGCATTGGAGGAAAGAAGATCAAACAGATTTTGTAATGAAAGTTTGGATGTTAGGTTCGAGTCTCGAATTTATAGGTGAAGAATTATACTGGCAGCTGTCCAAGTCTCTAAGAAGTTTATTCATCAATTGGATAATAGATGATCATGAATGCTCAATTTGAAACAGCCAACCCCCGCTAGGTTCGATTCGGATGATCATCCCATGACTCAATATTATTTCATTAGTCTTTCATTGACATCGTTATGATGGYATTCCATTAGACTCGATTAACAAAACTAGGTCACGAACGAAATTCACGTACCAGTTACATGTACCAATCTGTGCTATAAACAACGTTACTACTCGAAAAAGAGTTATAAAACAGCAAACACACTAACACAGCAGGTCATCAAGCAATCAGCATAATAAAAACAGGAGTTGTTTTTTTCTCAACTTTTGTTCACTTATATCTCAACCATGATGGACCAACTTTTAGAACGATATTAATTTTACTCAATATGCTACAGTAATATCAAAAACAGCTATTACAAGATGACAACTGAAGTTTTCAATTCCAGACAACGAATAAACACGATAGTATTACAAAAACTGAAAACTTTGCATTCTCAATGCTTTACAAACATGGTGGTTCTATTACACCTTGCGAAGGTCAATCCCCGCCTTCTTGGCAACAGCATCCAATCCATTCTTCTCGATGGTCTTCAAAGCCTTGGTTGATAACCTAAGTTTCACAAACCTTTTACCAGCTTCCCACCAGACTCTTTTGTATTGCAGGTTCACAAACTGCAATCTCTTTGTTTTGTGGTTTGAGTGGGAAACCCTGTTTGCCCTGTTCGATTTCTTMCCAGTGAATGGACATATCCTGCCTGATAACCAAGCAACTCGTTAATATCAGAACCACTCCGTTTTTAGGTGAAAGCAGTGTCACAAAAATAACAGCTAATCTCAAGACCACATTGGTGTAAAGAAAGTAAAGGTAATCAACTGAACAAAGTTCTGCTTGGTTTAATTGACACAGTATCATTCACAATTTGACATCCCATCACTACTTCCCTACCTGATAGTCTAGCTTCGCATGCTAATTGATTTTATACAGGCAAAACAAGGAATTGACTACTCGTTAGTGAWATTTAAGCCACACAAAATTCAAAGAAAGATTTAAGGTTCATGAAACCAGTAAGTTTATCATATTCAGAAGGTTAAAAATAAAAATTGACAGAAAGAAGATCCTATAATTAAGAGCAACCTGAAAATGCCACCAGTAACGAGGGCATAAAAAGCTACTTGAGCAATAGAAAGAGATGGGGAAGATATAGAGCACTACTATGTAAGTTAACAGACACTCTTTCCTCCGAGATATCCTAAGGTAACTCAGTCCTAATTGCTTACTGGTGGCAAACAACACAACAGATTGATCAAATTGGCAAATGATCGGAAATGTGAACCTGAAGCTGAATTGAAGTTCCAAATTGGCAAATTGGTCACAAAGGATTCTAGAAACAAAGCAATACATAACAGGTTCATCTTACCACAAAATGTTCATATGCAAAATCACAATGCCTCCCCTCACCTCAAGCAACCCTCTATTCAAACAATCGATGTGGATGCACACAGTTATACTAATGTGTGCAAAAGGTCTACCACAGAACATAATTCSTAACGGTGAGGGTGAGACGCGATAATATAGYAGTAGTGCATCATCTATTACAAGATGGTGTCAAACAATCAGAGATGATTAGTGTATAATTAGCTCCACACTTCCCTTGAATAATCTGAACCTGAAATTAAATTTCGAATTGCTTACAAAGGTTCCTAGAATTAATCCAGCACAYGACAGGCTCATCCTACTACATCGTGTATTCGCATTAATATGCAGAATATCGATGGCACCCCATTTTTGTTCGCCTCAGCCCTCTTCTCAAACAACCCTCTCCTCCAACCATCAATGTGGATGCATACTCAATTWCTAATTTGTGCAAAAGGTCTMYCACAAGACAGAATCTAATWYTGAATGGTRAACAAATTTAGTTGACATAGCATACATGTATGATCCAAATATATGCCAACCAAACAACAGCTTCCAACAACAAAGAACACCACAACTAAATTGTTCAGAAAYAGCAGCTTTCACCCATTTTCTTTCCTTTAACTTTTTCTTTCAATATTGTTTTGACAATTAAACTTCAACAACAATTTCTAATCACACAAGAATATGTCTTTAAATATTAACTAAAGTTTTCAGCAACTTATMCWATAAATTATAATCAATCCCAGCASAAAATCACATATCACAACCTGCTAAACATATAAAGTAAGCAAATTTATACAATCACAAGCTCAAAATCACACATAAAAGTAACAAAGCAACCAACTTTAAAACACAATAATGGATAAGAAACTAAAAACCCAGAAATAAAACACCAAAAAAATTGCAAACCCAACAAAAATTAAACCATAATAATCCCAAAAAAACAGCAAATTAACCCCAAAAACGAGAAGAAAAAAGGGAATTCTTACGAGCAACAGGCTGAAACGAGGGCTTAACAGAAATGGAAATGGGTTTGTTGATGTTAGGGAGCAATTGAGAAGAAGAAATCTTAATGCCACTGAGTTGTGAAGTGAGAAATCCAAGTTGAGAAACAGAAGATGAAGTGGGTTTGAGTGAATTTGAGAAATTGGGTTTGCGAAAGCACAAGCTGGTTGAATTGCTTATCAACATTCCTGAAGCTGATGCCATTGTTGTTGCTCTCACAACTTCTCTCTTTCTTACTTTGAGTCACCTTTTGTTATCTGTTTTGGTTCAAGGTTCAAATAGGTGGATGATAACATGACTCATCTTCTTTCCCGATTGTTAAAGGCATACCCGTTTTTGTTATAGACACGCCTTGTGTGAGCACACGATTTTTAATACTCGTATTTTTTTTCTCACATGAGAGCATCCACATTCACGGATTTTACATTTGTTAACCTTTTCATCTTACAATTTTATATCTACATCGACACACGTCTATTTATTAAAAAAGGGGAAAAAAAAGAAAGAAAATGGGCTTACATAAATGGGATGAGAATGTTCTCTTTAGATTGACCTGCACTTAATTTTTTATGAGATGGAAAACAATTCACGTTAATTGGAAGGTCCATAAATGTCAAATTTGTGAAATTGGGACTTTCCTTCCTCATGAATGTGGATGCTCTGAAGGTGTTTTAACAATTCGGAATGTGCCTATAAYAAATCCTCTTCTTTCGCCAATTTTTTGTTTTTTTTCCCTTTCTCWGTGGGAATGAGAGGCAAATTTATGTTAGGTTATTACTGAAAAACTAGTTTTTTATGCACGCRATGCGTGCTAATATTATGATATTTAATTAATTAATAGTATATTCTACCTCAACTTGTATACATATGAGAATTATGAAATTTAGTTCCAAAATAATTAAAATATAGTTGTTATTGCAGTTTAATGTTTAGTTATAAAAAAAATTATGCAATTTTTCGGTTTATAATTGATTGAAAAAATCTTGCATAAAAGATTGAAAATTGTTTAAATTAGTTATGTGATTTTTTAAAACATAAATTTCCCTATTTGTGCATAATTGTATTGAAGTTTCCTTACTACACAAAATTGTAAAATAGGAGCATTAAAAACATTCCAAGTAAATTTAATGGGTAATGCAATAATGCAATTGAGATATATAAAATTGTAACTTGTAAAATTAAAAAGTACCTCCCTACTTGAAGTAGTTGAAGCTGGTAACTAGGAGAGTTTGCTTTAGTTTTCTTCTTTCTAAAAAGGTCTGATCAAATAAGTTCAGACCCCTCAAACCAAGCTATAGACCCTGCGAGCGTTTCGACATTATTCGTAATTGTCATTTCGGCTCTCAAAACTCCCATAGACTTTGGACCCCAAAATTTTCATTGGGTCATGATATTATCATATTAATCCATGTAAAAATTCGGCAATTTTTCCGAAAGTCATTTTCAGGACGTATAATCACGTATAATCCAAGAAATTTGAGGCCAAATATCCATACGTTGGACTTTTAAGTCCGTTAAAAAAAACGAGAACACGTGAAACACTCATAGAGGCAATATGTTTAGTTTGGGTCTTAAACTTTGGATATGTCATTTTCTCATGACTGAATGTGTGACATAAATTATGTACAAATTCGAAGTCGGGTCATCGAGATTCATTTTTTTCCCAAAACGTGGGATTACATCACTAAAAGAGATCTACGGACAATTTCAGAAAAATTACAAAATTTTTACCAGGATTCATTAACCATATAATATGTTAGAAACATTTGGGTGCAAAACGTGGAGTGTTGAGACCATGATGATTTGAGGGCCAAGTGATCCATACGACGACTTTGAGTCCGTTGAAATAAAAACGAGAAAACGTCGAAACACTCGTAGAGGCAGTATGTTTAACTATATGAGTCCGAAACTTTGGAATGTCATTTTCATGACCGTGAAGGTGTACCATAAATTTGGACAATTCCCGAGCCGGTCCCCGAGATAAATTTTGTCGAAAAACGTGGATTATACATCACTGAAATGAGGTATTTGGACATTTTCGAAAAAATTGCCGAAATTTTTATCATGGATCATATATAAATGAAGCCAAGAAGATTGATGCCCATGAGTCCATACGGCGGACTTTTCAGTCCGTTAAAGAAAAACAAGAAAATGTCGAAAGACTCTATGAGCAATATGTTAGTATTTGGTTGTAACGTTGAATAGTCATTCTATGACCGTGAATGTGTGACTAAATTCTGTACAAATTTGGCGGGTCACCGAGATGTCATTTTTTAGCCGAAAACTGTGATATATACATCATGAATGAGATTTCGGACAATTTCAGAAAAATTACCGAAAATTTTACCAGGGTTCATATGATAATATGATGGATCCAGAAGATTTGAGGCCCAAATGAGTTATCGGCGGACTTTGAGTCCGTAAAGAAAAAACGAGATAACATCGAAACACTCGTAGGAGGCAATATATTAGTATTGGGTCCAATAGTTGAATATGTATTTCTCATGACCATGAAGGAGTGAAAGTAATTCAGACAAATTCGAGTCGTCACCAGATGTAATTTTTTGCCAAAAACGTGGATTATACATACAGAAATGGATCTCCAGACAAATTCGAAAAAATACGAAATTTTTACAGGGGTTGTTATGACCAATATAATGATGTCAGGAAAATTAGGTGCAAAGTGGAGGTTTTATAGGATCAAGAAAGATTTGAGGCCAATGAGTCCATACACGGACTTTTGAGCCGTTGAAAAAAATTGAAAAAACGATGAAACACTCGTAGTAGGCAGTATGTTTAATTTTGAGTCCGAAACTGTTGGAATGGTCATTTTCATGACCGTAAAGATGTGACATAATTCTGGACAAATTCGAGCCGGTCACCAAGATTCTTATTTGTCCGAAAAACGTGGATTTATTATATATCACTGAAATGAAGTCTAAGACAATTTTTGGAAAATTTCGATATTTTTAACACGGGTTGATATGATATATATGATGGGTCAGACAATTAAGGCCCAATGATTCCATGCGACGAACTTTTGACGCTTTAGAAAAAGCGGATAACGGTGAACACTCGTAGGATGCAGTTTTTTAGTATTTGCATCAGAACTGTTGGATAGTCATTCTCATAACCGTAAAGGTGTGAGTGTGTGACATAAATTCTAGAACAAATTCGAACTGGTCATCGATTATTCATTTTTGGGGCGAAACGTAATATTCATCACTGAAATGACATCTCCAAACAATTTTTGAAAATTGCCAAACTTTTTACCATGGTTTATATGATAATTGATGAGTCTAAGGAGATTTGAGGTCCAAATGAGTCCATATGACGAACTTTTGAGAGCATTAAGAAAAAACGAGAAAAACGTCGAAACACTGTAGAAGACAGTAGGTTTATTATTTGTCGTCGAACTGTTGGATTTTCATTTCTCTGACCGAGAAATGACTTCATTCTGGCAAATTCAGCCGGGTCACCGAATGTCATTTTTGTCGAAAACGTGGATTATACATCACTAAAATGAGGTCATCAGACAATTTCAGAAAAATTGCCGAAATGTTTACCACAGTTCATATGATATGATGGTCAAGAAATTGGAGTGCCAAGAGTCCAACGAAAAAACCCACCATACTGGGGACTTTGAATCCGTTAAAGAAAAATGAGAAACGCCGAAACACTCATAGGGACAGTATGCGTATTTTGGGTCAAAAATTGTATAGATAGTCGTTCTCAATGCGTAGAAGGCGTGATAGAAATTCCGAGCAAATTCGAGCCGGATCGCCGAAATGTCGTTTTATGGCGGGAAAAAGTGATTATACATCACTGAAATGAGGTCCCGGCAATTTCGAAAAAAAATTGCCGAAATATTACCCTGGTTCAAATGATAATATGATGGTCTAAGAAGATTTGGGGCCCAAACAAGTCCATACGGGGAATTTAGTCCGTTAAAGAGAAACGAGAACGTCGAAACCTCGTAGAAGACAGTATGCTTAGTATTTGGGTAAAACTGTTGGAAAGTCGTTTCTTATGACCGTGAAGGCGTGATAGAAATTCCGAACAAATTCAAGTCGGGTCGCCGAAATCTTTTTTTGGCAGGAAAACGTGATTACACATCACTGAAATATGGTTCCGGACAATTTTCGGAAATATTTCCGAATGTTACCATTAGTTCATATGATAATATGATGTTCAAGGAAATTGGGGCCAAACGACTCTATACGGGGGATTTTGTGTCCGTTAAAGAAAAGCGAAAAACGTCGAAACACTCGTAGGTGCAGTATACTTAGTATTTTGGGTATAAACTAGTGTCAATAATCATTTCTCATGACCGTGAATCGTGATAGAATTCCGAAAAAATTCGAGTTGGGTCCCCGAGATTCTTTGTTTTGGCGAAAACGTAGATTTTCATCACTGAAATGAAATCTCCGGACAATTTTTTGAAAAAATTGCCGAAATGTTTTACCATAGGTCATATGATAATATGATGGGTCCAAGGAGATTTGGGGCCAAACGAGTCATACGGGGCTTTTGTGTCGTTAAAGAAAAAACGAGAAAAGTCGTAATACTCATAAGAGGCAGTATTCTTATTTTTAGGCACAAAATTGGTTGGAATAGTCGTTTCATGACTAAGGAGAAAATAGAAATTTGACAATTCGATCCGGGTCACCGAGTGTCGTTTTTGGTCGAAACGTGGATTATAACATCACTGAAATGAGGTCTCGGACATTTTCGAATATGCCGAATGTTTGCCGGGTTCAATGTAATATGATGAGTCCAAGAAATTTGGGGTCAAACGAGTCCATACGGGGACTTTTAGTCGTTAAAGAGAAACGGAAACCCGATACACTCGTAGAAGTAGTACGTTAGTATTAGGTACAAGACTGTTGAATAGTCGTTTCCCATGACTGTCAAGGCGTGAAAGAAATTCCGGTCAAATTTCAAGCCAGGTCCCGAGATGTCGTTTTTGCCGAAAAACATAGATTATACATCACTGAAATCAGTTTTCAGACAATTTTCGGAAATGCCAAAAATTTACCATGGGTTCATTTGATTACATGAGTGTCCAAGGATGATTTTGGGGCCATACGAGTCCATATGAGGGCTTTGTGTCTGTAAAGAAAAAAAAAAGAAAACGTCGAACACTCGTAGAAGGCAATAACCACAATATGCTTAGTATTTAGATACCAAACTGTTGGAATAAGTTTCTCATGAGCCGTGACGGGTGACAGAGATTCCGTAAAAAATTCGAGTTGGTCGCCGAGATGTTTTTTTGGCCGGAAAACGTGATTACTAATCACACGAAATCAGGCTCCGGACAATTTTGAATAATTGTCGACAATACTTACCATGGGTTATATGATAATATGATGGGTCAAATGAAGATTGGGGGCCAAACGAGTCCATACGGGAATTGCTTTGTCTTTTAAAGAAAAAAGAGAAATGTCGAACACCTCGTAGGAGGCTGTATGCTTAGTATTTGGGTACAAATAGTTGGAATAGTGGTATTTTCTCAGAGACCGTGAATGCGTGACACAAATTAGGACAATGTCGATCCGGGTCGCCGAATGTCGTTTTTGCTGGAAAACGTGAATATACATCACGGTATCAATCTCCGGACAATTTTTTGGAATAATGTCGAAATGATTCCATGGTTTTAAATTGATAATATTATAAGTCAACGAAAGATTTGGGAGCCAAAGACGTCCATACGGGGACTTTTGTATCGTTAAAAAAAGACCGAAAAGTCGTAACACTCGAAGAAGAGTATGCTAATTTTGGTGTAAAAACTGTGAAAGTCGTTTCTCGATGACCGTGAAGGCGTGAGCAGAAATGTCGAACAATTCGATCGGGTTGCCGAGTGTCGTTTTTTGGCCAGAAAACGTGATTATATCATTCACTTGAAATGAGGAACTCTTACAATTTTCGAAAAAAATTGCCGAAAATGTTTCCATGGGTTCATATGATATATGATGGGGGCCAAGCGATTTGGGGCCAACACGAGTCCATACGAGGTATTTGTTGTCCGTAAAGAAAAACGAGAAACGTCGAAACACGCATAGGGGGAGTATGTCTATAGTTTGGTACAAAATTTGTTGGAATATCGTTTCCCATGACCGTGAAGGTGTGACAGAGATCTAAAATTCGAGTTGGGTCGCCGAGATGTTTTTTTAGCCGGGAAAACGTGGATTACATCAATGAATATGAGGTCTTCCGAACAATTTTGGAATAATTGCCGAATGTTTACCATGGGTTCATATGATTAATATTATGGATCAAAAGAAAGATATTGGGGCCAACGAGTCATACGAGGGAATTTTGTGTCCGTTAAAGAGAAAATGAGAAAAACGTCGAAACACTCGTAGAAGCAATATGCTAGTATTTGGATACAAACTATTGAATAGTCGTTTCCCACGACCGTGAATGTGTGACAGAGATCCGGAAAAATTCGTGGCTGGGTCGCGAGATTGTTTTTTTAGCCGGAAAACGTGGATTTATATATCATGAAGAGGTCTACGGACAATTTTCGGAAAAATGCCGAATGTTACTGTTGGATGTTTATAATAATTGATGGGTCCAAGAAAATTGGGGGCAACGATTCCATACGGGGGACTTTTGAGTCGTTAAAAAACGACAAAACGCCGAAACACTCATTGGAGACAGTATGCTTAGTTTTGGTCACAAACTATTGGAATAGTAGTTTTCTCATGACCGTGAAGGTGTGAAAGAAATTCCGAACAAATTCGAGCCTGGTCGCCGAGATTTCGTTTTTGGGCGGAAAACGTGGATTTAAATCACTGAAATGGGCTATCGGACACATTTCGGAAAAAATTGCCGAAATATTTACCATGGGTTCATATGATAATATGATGGGTCAAGTAAGATTTGGGGGCCAAATGAGTCCATATGGGGGACTTTGTGTCTGTTAAAGAAACAAAGATAAAACTCGAAACACTCGTAGGGAGACAGTATGAGTTGTATTTTGGGTGCAACACTATTGGAATAGTGGTTTATTCATGACCCGTGAAGGCGTGACGAAAATTCTGGACAATTCGAGCCAGGTGCGCCAGATGTCGTTTTTGGCCGGAAAACGTGGCTTTACATCACTGAAAATGAGTCTCCGGACAATTTTCGAATACATTGTCGACTGTTTTACCATGGGTTCATATGATAATGATGGGTCCAAGGAAGATTGGGGTCCAAACGAGTCTATCAGATGGACTTTTGAGTCGTTAAAGAACAAAAAAAAAAAAAACGCGAAAGCTCGTAGGAGGCCATATGCTTTAGTCATTTGGGTAAAAAACTGTTGATAGTCTTTTCTCAGAACGTAAAGGCGTGACAAATTTCCGAACAAATTGTGCCGGATCGCCGAGATGTGTTTTTTGGCCGGAAAACGTGATATATATCACTAATGAATGTCTTCAAAACTATTTTTGGAAAAATTGCTGAAATGTTTACATGGGTTCATTGATAATATGATGGTCAACGAAAAGATTGGGGCCAAACGAGTCCATGCGGAGGACTTTTGAGTCCGCTTAAAGTAAAAACGTCGTAACACTCGTAGGAGGCGTATGCTAATATTGAGTACAAAACTGTTGAATAGTCGTTTTCATGACCGTGAAGGCGTGATAGAAATCCTGACAAATTCGAGCAGGTCGCCGAATGATCTTTTTTGACTCGAAAAACGTGATTGCCATCACTGAAAATGAGGTCTCCGGACATTTTTCGGTAAAATATGTCGAAATGTTACCATAGATTCATATGATATTGAAATGGTCCAAAGAAGATTTGGGGCAAACGACTCCATACAGGGGATTTTAGTCTGTTAAAGAAAAGAGAAAACGTCGAAACACTCGTAGGAGGCAGTATGCTCAGTATTTCGGTACAAACTGTTGGAATAGTCTTCTCATGATTGTGAAGGCTGTAGAGTAGAAATCCGGAAAAATTCAAGCCGGATCGTAGATGTCGTTTTTTGCCGGAAAACGTGGATTATACATCACTGAAAGAGGACCTCATACAATTTTTCGGAAAAATTGCCGAAATATTTACCAGGATTCATGTGATAATATGATGGTAAAAATTTTGTGGGCCAACAAGTCATACGGGGAATTTGTGTGTCTGTTAAAGAGAAAACGAGAAAACGTCGAACGACACGTGAAGGCAGTTGCTTAGTATTAGGTACAAAACTGTTGGAATAGTCGTTTTCCTGACGTGAAGGGTGACAGATATTCCGGAACTTCAGCTAGGTTGTCGAGATGTGGTTTTTCGCGGAAAACGTTGATTTATATTCTGAAATGAGGATCTTCGAACAATTTTCGGAATAATTGCCGAAATGTTTACCATGGGTTTCATATGATTATATGATGGGTTCAAGGAAGATTTGGGACAAATGATTCCATACGGGGGACTATTTGCAGTCCGTTAAAGAAAAACGAGAATATGTGAAACCGTAGGAGGACAGTTATGCTTAGTATGTGTTGAGTAGCAAACTGTTGAATACGTAGTTCTCAATGACCGTGACTGATGTGAAGAAATTCGACAGAATTCGAGCCGGGTCGGCCAAGATTTATATTTTTGGCTTAAAAGTGGATTAAATCACATACT
>SNQN01001008.1:60304-76650 GCA_008642245.1 Bassia scoparia
CGAGATGTCGTTTTTTGCCGGAAAACGTGGATTATACATCACTGAAATGAGGACCTCATACAATTTTCGGAAAAATTGCCGAAATATTTACCATGGATTCATRTGATAATATGATGGGTCCAAMAAWRATTTGGGGGCCAAACAAGTCCATAYGGGGGAATTTTGTGYCCGTTAAAGAGAAAACGAGAAAACGTCGAAACACACGTAGAAGGYAGTATGCTTAGTATTWRGGTACAAAACTGTTGRAATAGTCGTTTYCCATGACCGYGAAGRCGTGACAGATATTCCGGAAAAATTCGAGCTAGGTYGTCGAGATGTTGTTTTTTAGCCGGAAAACGTGGATTATATATYACTGAAATGAGGTCTTCGAACAATTTTCGGAATRATTGCCGAAATGTTTACCATGGGTTCATATGATTATATGATGGGTCCAAGGAAGATTTGGGRCCAAAYGATTCCATACRGGGGACTTTTGAGTCCGTTAAAGAAAAAACGAGAAAATGTCGAAACACTCGTAGGAGACAGTATGCTTAGTATTTGGGTACAAAACTGTTGGWATAGTAGTTTCTCATGACCGTGAMGATGTGAAAGAAATTCCGAACAAATTCGAGCCGGGTCGCCRAGATTTTATTTTTTGGGCTTAAAACGTGGATTAAATCACTGAAATGAGGTCATCAGACAATTTTCGAAAAAATTCTTGAAATATTTACCATGGGTTCATATGATAATATGAAGGGTCCAAGGAAGATTTGTGGGGCCAAACGAGTCCATACGGGAGACTTTTGTGTCCGTTAAAGAAAAAAAGAGAAAATGTCGAAACACTCGTAGGAGACCGTATGATTTGTATTTGCGTACAAAACTGTTGGAATAGTGGTTTATCATGACCGTGAAGACGTGACAAAAACTTCGGACAAATTCGAGCCGGGTCGCCGAGATGTCGTTTCTTAGCCGGAAAACGTGGATTAAATCACTGAAATGAGGTCTCTGGACAATTTTCAGAATAATTGCCGAAATGTTTACCATGGGTTTATATGATAATATGACGGGTCCAAGGAAGATTTGGGGTCCAAACGAGTCTATATGGGGGACTTCTGAGCCGTTAAAGAAAAAAACGAGAAACGTCGAAACACTCGTAGGAAGTCATATGCTTAGTATTTGGGTACAAAACTGTTGGAATAGTCGTTTCTCATGACCGTGAAGGCGTGACAGAAATTCTGCACAAATTCAAGCCGTGTCGCCGAGATGTCGTTTTTTGGCTCGAAAACGTGGATTACACATCACTGAAATGAGGTCTCCGGACATTTTTTCGGAAAAATTGTCAGAATGTTTACCATGGGTTCATATGATATTATGATGGGTCTAAAGATGATTTGGGGGGAAAAATGAATCTATACGGGGGACTCTGGACTCTGTTAAAGAAAAAACGAGAAAACGTCGAAACACTCGTAGGAGGCAGTACGCATAATATTTCGGTACAAAACTGTTGGAATAGTCGTTTCTCATTACCATGAAGGCGTGACAGCAGAAACTCCGGACAAATTCAAGCCGGGTCGTCTAGATGTCGTTTTTTGCCGAAAAACGTGGATGATACATCACTGAAATGAGGTCTCAGGATAATTTTCGGAAAAATTGCCAAAATGTTTACCATGGGTTCATGGCCAAACGAGTCCATACTGGGGACTTTTGTGTCCGTTGAAGAAAAAACGAGAAAACGTCAAAACACTCGTAGGAGGAAGTATGTATACTATTTGAGTCCGAAAAATGTTAGAATAGTCGTTTCTCATTACTGTGAAGGTGTGACAAATATTCTTGACAAAATCGAGCCGAGTCACCGATATGACATTTTTTGGCCGATAAAACGTGGATTACATCACTGAAATGACGTCTCCAGACAATTTTCGGAAAAATTGTCGGAATTTTTTACCATGGATTCAGTATGAAATATGATGGGTCCAAGGGAAGATTTGAGGCCAAATGAGTCCATACACGGATTTTTGAACGTTGAAGAAAAAGCGAGTAAAACGTCGAAACTTTCGTTGGAGGCAGTATGTTTAGTATTTGATTCGAACTGTTGGAATAGGTCATTTCTCTTGACCGTGAGAGTTGTGACTTAAATTCTGGGCAAATTCAATCGGGTCACGATGTATTGATTGGAGTGGATTATAGATCACTGAATTGAGGTAAATTATCTTTTTACCGTGGTTCATATGATAATATGATGGTCAAGGGACCAAATTGTCCATCAAGCGGCCATATTTAAGTCGTCGTTTAAAGTCCGTAAAAAACAAAAAAAATCAAAAACACTCGTAGGAGGCAATAGTGTTAGTTTTTGGGTTCGAAACTATTGGAAATCTTGGAACATCATTTCTCATGACTGTTGAATTGTGACATAAATTATGACAAATCGAGCCGGGTCACCGAGATGTCATTTTTTGGCCGACAAACGTGGATTATACATCATAAAAATGAAGTTTTCAAAAAAATCGCCGAAATTTTTTCCAATGATTCATATGATAATATATATATCCATGGAATCTCAAAATAAGTCTATACAGGGAGTTTTTAAGGTCATGCCACAAATATTTGACCTGAAATATTCGTAGCGTCATTATATATTTGTGGGAACCAACCAGTGGCGAACGCAAGATTTTAAAACTGGGGGACAATTATATATGAACGTTATATGAATAAAATTATTTTTAAAAAATGCAAATTAGTTTAATGTGAATATTTGACAGAATTGTATTATATAAATTAATTGAACCTCGATCATTAGTTAAACTCAACAAAATTAGACTTATATATACACGCGAAGCGTGAAACAAATTTTGATTTTTATACAGTAGTCAATTTTGAAACTTAGCCAAATTGTCGTCTTATATACACGCGAGCGTGCAAAAAAATTTCACTATTTTATAAACAATTTTCAAATTTCAACAAATTAGTTTCATATGTACAATGTACGTGAAGTGTGCAACAAATTTTGATTTTTTTTTTCTATAACCGATTTATATTACTCCGTATAAGGGCATTTTAATTAATTCTTATAAAACAATAAATTATTTAAGCTTATTGAGAAGGAGATAAATATTAAAAAGAGGGAAGATGTAATCATGGAAGAAAAAAATATTAAATGTGTAGAAATGAAATATAAAAGGGATTACAAGTAAAAATTTAACACAAAAAGTGCAAAAAGAAGGGGAAACAAAAACAATAAATATTTTGTTGACAATAGGGTTTGCACCCATGACCCTAAAAATTAGACACAAGATATCCAACTTACTAACTTTTCTTTATGATATGTTATTACTCTCTTTTGTATTTATTATATATATTCAGATTATTTTTTTAAAAAACAGTTTTTTTTTTCGATTTTGTTTTTTGTAAATGGGGGGACAAGTGTCCCATTGTCTCCCCTGCTGGGTCCGCTAGTGGAACCAACAACAAATATTTTAACTCCTTAAAAAAAATTGGTTTGGCGACATCATTTTTGTGATGTTTAATCCACGTTTTTGGCACCTAAAATCGTTATTTATTCACTCTCGTTGGTACAAGAACGATACTTGTTTTGCACTTAGATCTTCTACAACTTGTTTTTCACGGAATTTGCACGGATACCACATGATACCATGGACATCCCAAAAATTTGGATTCATTCGCTAATGGGTCACAATAGGCTGAGAAATATGGATTATACACTTTGATTTTGGGTCGTTTTGGCACTTGTCTCAATTTAGCCCATAAATTCTCTCACACTTGAAGGGTCATAGCGGATGTCTCATCGCCAAATTTCAAACTCAAAAAAAATTCCACTAGCTAGGTGTTGTCCCTTTAATTCATGCTCTAACTCATAAATAACACTAACACGTTATTATTCAACAAGCGAGAAATCGATCGAAAAGGCCACAAAAATCACCTTAAAAATTGTCATTTATACCTAAAATTCTACATGGCTTCATCTTATGACTATTGAATTTGCATAAAATTTCGTATATTTTGTAAAAATTTGTCCGAAAACCTATTTCATTGATTATAATCTTCCAAAACAATGTATCCTAGAGCTCGTCTCATTTTCCCTTAGATTTATGAATGGTGAGCCAAGAAACAAAAGCAAATTCATTTGAAAAGCTTTTGATTGAAAAGTAAATTTGTAAATTTGTTCTTGGAAAAAAAATAGGGAAAAAAAGAAGCAACAAACCTTTGTGACAACAATTGGGAACTTTATTAGGAAAGAGTAGTGGAAATTAAATTACAAGCATAATTGCAACTTCTATAATATGAAGAGGTGAAATTCGACATTAGAAACTCAAGGTTACAAAAATTGAATAGGTAGCATGATAAATTGAATAGGTAACATGGAATGTGAGCTAAAGAAGAACTAATTATATTCATTACACTTAATGTTTATAACACATGAAATTGTCAATTGATATGTTCCTAGAACAAACTACACAAGATCGGAATTTTGACAACATTCATGAASATAGTGTGGCCCTTTCAGAGTAATAGAGTTAAAYCGAAATTAGCCGAGGACCTGAAAATGAAATTAGCATAGGACATGAAGTAAAAATAGGTAGCKTCGATCGAACAAAACCCATAAAAACAAACAAGTATATGAGAGCACTAAGCCACAAACAAGTTAAGTTCTAATACATACAGGTTAAATAACTAAGCATGTAAGTATGTAACTAAAACAAACATTGACAGAAGGGCGGAGAATTTGTAGTGTTCTGTTTGTAACGATCCAGTAAAAATTCCTTGTCGGGCAGTTGATGGCTCCAATAGAAGAAAAACCACCTCACGGTAGTACTTGCAGAGTTACAGAGGGTTCCGTAATAAACCCTGATGTGTATTGGAAAAAAAAAAATGCAGATGGCCATACTTAAACCAAAATTCACAATTCATATCATTCCACATTCAAGCTTATGTTCATTTTGGAAACCTCTCTCGGTAGGCCTTCAATGGAACATATTCCACTGTCACGATACGGTCATCGAAAACACGCCCATGCAAACAATGTGCTGCCATACATGAAGCTTCTGTCCTCCGAAATTCCACTAAGACACACCCAACTTCAAATATGCCATCTTCAGCGCACACAGTTTCAGCGTTGCCTGAGATTGACTCAGGAGACACACCACTCTCCTGGATAAATGCTTCCTGATGGTCCCCCTCAGGATCATTCTCTCTTGCTATATCGTCAATTGTTGAAAGACCTACCACAGTCGCTTCCTGTTGGTCATTATCACCCTTACTATCATCACAAATTTTAGGTGAAGTTTTGTCAGTTCCTTTCAAATCTTCAGCCGTAGCTGTTCCAGCAGTTCCGGCTTCAACGTCTGGGCTAGTAGTTGTATGAGCTACTTCCAACATATCACCCTCAGCACCATCCACTATATCTAATACTTCAGTATTGGTTGGAGGTTTCCTGTTACTGCCATCTTCATGGTCCAGAGAAACTTCTATTGGATCCACATTAAATTGGTGATTTCCTTCTGGAGGCTGAACAGGGTTCCCATCATAAGTGACCTCTTTTTCGTCAGATGTATGTAAGTTGCCACCTCTAACAGCATTAATGGACACAACAGAACCAAACCTGTAAAGATCAKATACAAATGCAAGAAGTGTTACAAAATGTAAAAAAATCRATTAKAGCAATMATACAGAAAAGATATTCTATTAAAATAACCMCAGATAAAATAAATYAAATAAAAAAAAGCTCCACGAAAACAAGCAAGCAGCTTAAGTGAATCAAGCTAACACATGTTTGTCTTTAGGTTCAAGYGACACAGACATTATCATACAGATTTACGTGAAAGTGAACCTTGTTCTATACCTAGAACATTCCAATCGCACATCCTCTACAATTTCTTCCAGGTCGACCTCTGACAGCGAATCCAAGGTCTTCTGATCAAGCTATATAATGGTAACAAGGAGAGGAATAGATGTCAGGAGACTCAATTACACTATTCAGGAGAACTCAATACACTATACCCCTAAATCAAGGCTTCTATAAAATTTGATAAGTTGAGGACAGTGCTCACCACATTTTAAGCTTCAGGACCTGTGTTGCATCTCAAGGAGGGGTTCACATGCTCAGGTATTCATAAAATGGGTGCGTTGCAGAATTGTCCTAGAATGAACATGCATATGAATGTTAATAAACGATATTTGAATGTATATTAAATATTAATACACTAATTTTTTCGCTTAACATCAGACAAAAATTACCAGTGACTCTGTGTTTGGAACAGCTTGCGAAACAGTCAGAACTTTCCACCTAACTTCATGCCATTAAAGGCCAGCACACGCCCTTAATGTGAAAGACTGTCTGCATACTGTTTATAAACAGAAGAGAAATCACCACAGAGAAATACTTTCATGAAGAAAAAAACAGAGAATTTGGGCATTAATTAATGCTACGCGCCTAAAATACATGAAATGGGTACAGATAGACCTGCCTCCTATCTAGAAAAGGAACACCAAAAAGAAGGAAAAAAAAAGGAGAGAGAAGCTTCAACAATGCTGCATTAGCATTACACATGCTAACAGTTTTAAACGAGAAAAACATAGATACCAAATCCCCCTAGGCCTAGCCTGGAGACTCCTCGTAGAGACTGGAGAAACAATGCAAATTTATAACTGATGGTAAATATCATGAGATACACTGAAGTCAGGATTATATCACCAAAACACCGCAATTTCCTGAGAGGATCCCTAATCTCCACCCGCGTCTACTAGCATTTTGAATCAAACAAGTCGTCCAGAACAAGGTTGTGCTGAGATAATAGTTAATTTGGATTATGTCAAAAGGGTAGCTCAAGACCACAAAGATTCAGGTGGACCAATAGCTAGCTAAGGAGACTTAAAGAACTCATTGAGTTCAAATCTGAGCTTGTGATATGAATAACCCTATCTCTCGCAAGTTATAATAAGTATAGTCAGCAACTCAGCATAGCAGCATAGCCAAATACGATCAACCAACAATCAAGTCTTGGTCCATTAAATAGGTGGCTAACATGAGCCTAAAGTGATTATTCAGGAAGTCATCCACAAGATCTTCCTCCTCCACCCTAGGATCTAGAGCCTAATTCTACTATAAACTCCATATGTTTCATATCTTTCCTAACCCCTTCCCACCAAGTCATTTTTTTATCTCCCTCTACCTCGTTTGAAATCTCCCAGATCCCACTCTTCCACTCTTCGCATTGGTGCCCCTAAGGTTTCCGTCTCAACATAGCCAAATACGAATTTGAAAAAAAAATTAAAAAAAAATAAAAAAAATCTAAGGATATAATATTAATGCAATTAGACAAGAAAGATCACATAATCTCAAATCAACCTAAAATATAGAATTTCATGTCAATGAGAAGAAATTGGGCTAAACTTCATTTAGAATTAGGGTTATTTCAAACTTTACTTTTTTAAGATTCGAATCGGATTGAGTTTGACAGTTCTAACTTCTAAGAACATATTGTGGACCTCCGGCAGTCAGCCATACATGGTAATAGAACAATCAATTTTGTGGATGATGCAAGTTAGGGCCATAAAAATATATAACATACATCCTATTTAAATCAGAAAGTAGCAAATGAGTATCAAATAACACTTAAACAAGAAATACCTCCAAGAAAGCACATGGTTCTTTGAGTCCTCATTGACTTCGAAACGATATGCTTTCAATGTTCCAAAGGAACTGACAATCTCCATGATCTGAAAGGACAAGGCACATGTTCATCAAGACAAGGGCTTCAAAAAACAGTTAACACAAATAGCACCAAGCCAATGCTAGCAACCCATTACCATTTCAGACGAAAGCCCTTCTCCATTCCACAACAAAGATCTGCAATGCCATAACATTCACAAGGATAAGAATAATAACAAATTGAAGAGAGAACCAACCAACCAATACTATTATCGCAAGACTAGGGAGTTTCCAGTGTACAAAGTGGTACTTTCCCTAGAAAAGTACCCAGAGAAGGAGGGTTCTACGGAAAAGTGGAAACAGTAAAAGAGCAACTGAGGTTTAAAAATTTTACAGCAGGAGGTACAAATTAACAGATTCGAGATATATAATTATAAATCAAACAACCAAAATAGAGCAGAAGAAAGGAAAGAGAGAAAGAGGGGGGGGGGGGGGGTGGAGTTTAATGACAATCCTATGCAATGCCATAAATATAGATTAATCTGCACAAGAAAAGGAACATAGCCTCTTAGTTGTCATCTTCAATTTTTAATTAACTGCTTATGCTTATGTCTTCAAAGTCATTGAGTGCAATCTGGCTTCCATCTCATCAGACTTCTTCTTCACATCATACAACCAATAGCAAAGAAACAACTAAACGAATCATTCTCTGATAAGTGATAAGCATCTAAGCAACCCACATCTGCTCACTTATTCTAGTTCTAGTGGTAGTGTACCTGTGGGATAATTTGAAAGATTGTTGTCTAAGTTTGTTAGACGAATAAGTCACACATTAGGCATCCACAATTACTTATAAGTTTTTTCTAAATCAAACATTCACTAATGGCTACAATTCTAAAGATGTTTCGTAAGCCCCGTTTTTGTCTCAGCAAGTTTTAATGCAGAGAAATTCAGGACCTCAAACATTTCAATTCCGTGCTGGCTGACAAAGACAAGGGGAAAAAATGATTTGTATTGTGGAGATTAATTTTCTTATATGGGTTGGCGACTTGGTGGACATACATCAACACAGCTAAGACTTCCAAAAAACAAACAAAAAAAAAGTTTACAGCCATGATAGAAGAGTCAGAAAAGTACTTCAAGATAAAAGCAAACATGCCAATAAAATGTGATGCGTACCTTGTGTTGGAGAGTCTTTGACAAATCACTTATAGAAACTTCACTCATGACTCCTCTACAACCTTAGATTTCCCTGAAGATCACTCTGCATGAAAATAGCAACTGTCTAAAACCTGCTTCATGAATGATAACCAAGATATACCTCAGAAATAGCAAAAACAGTATGACTACTCACACGAACAAATAAAATAAAATAAAAAAAAACAGCTGATAAAGTTAGAGATGGAAAAAAATTAAATAAGATATGGCATAAGAACCATTTATGGGACAACTGACAACATACAGGGAAAAGGCAAAAGCAAAGACATTTTATAACTTCCCAGAAGGCAAATGAGAAGGAAAATCATAGCCAAGAGTTACGCATGATAATAACAATATTTACACCATCCACCTAATCTTGGACAAAATTTGATCAGGAAGCACGTTATGCAAGCAATAGTACAGAATACTCGTGTTGAGTCGTGTCATGATCCAGTAAGTCACCAAATCAATAATTTACACACACACACACACACAGAATTGGGTCGCATGGAGTGAGCCACCTAAGTGTGTCATGGTTGCAGTTCCGAATAAAATTAATCATTCTACAAAAGATTGAAGCACTTTGAAGTTGAAAGAATCAATTTATAGTGACAACTAACACATCCTTCCACAACAAGCTCAAAAACAGCATCACAAAACTAGCATTCGAGTTGAAATTTTCTAGCTAGTAAAGAAGCAATAAAGTGTGCACCAAGAAGCTCAATAAATTACACAAAAACACTTGTATTCCATTTATCAAACAGTAATTGATGGGTGACAAACTACAAATGAATAGGCCAGAGAATGTAGGGTTTACAGTAACAAGTTTTGCACAAACTAGCAACAGAGTCAGTATTTTAATTCTTCAATAACACTCCAAATTTTCAATTGGAAGAGTTGCAAGTTTGCAACAATTGGTGATTGAACAAGTATTTCTGATACAAGAAAAACTGAAGAGCTTTGCAGAAAAGATCATTGTAGATTTGCAGATAATGTCATTCTCACATGCAAGCTAAAATTTCCATGTGAATAAACTTAACTGTTCAAGATTTAGAAGTTAGACTCTTATCAACCAGTATATAAATATGAACCTAGGTACACCTACAGCTAAGTGCTCTAGATATACCCAAGAGTATATTTGGGCATTTGCAGATGTTTAGTTGAGCACACAAACACCCTTCACTTACACCAACATCTAGGTGCACAAAGATGCACATGAATTTTCACTTATCTTCCATGTCACCCATATGACCACCAAATGATATGACTCACAAGATACCACAGGTCTTGAGCACAAATAAGAATATCAATATACCTAATTAATATGAGAAATTATTTCTAAAGTCCAAACAGGGCCCACAATTTGCTGAGTAAGCTGAAAAACAGTCATACTCGTACTACACCTGGAGTCTTCTTAATAACGAGACAGCTTCCTCATCACCCCTTTAGAAGATTACTGTGATAACGAAACACCCAAGATACACACCCTATGTGAAAGATTCCAACAAGGAAGTCAGAACACGTGGCATAGCAAATGCTGAAGTCACCAAAAGAAAGCTTCTATGAACATTAAAAAATAAAAAAAAAAATCAAGGCACAACAAATAAATTTGTTCGATAAAAAAAAGGGGGAAAATCACAGGTCAGGCAAAAAGAAAAAATTTGTTTATAATAAAAAAAAATAGAAACAACCAATGAAGTCATTCACAGATTTAAGCTAATCCTCCAAAGTCTATTCACAGATACTTGTTACCAAATTCTTATGATTTTCATTAGGCACCACTCTTAAATTATCAGACCAGCATGAAAAGTAGGACAAACAGATTTTAGATTCAGCTTGTTTTAATTAAAATTTGCAGTTCCTAAAGACTTGCTTCATACTTGAAAGAGTTAACAACACAAATATGAAACGAGCATTTGGACAAAATTTACAAAAGAAAATCCCATGAGACCTATTCTTCTGTCTTGTGGTGATTTCAAATATACTAATATTCACCTGAATAGGAATTGGCATGATTTGTCCACCTGAATGGGACTGGAGTTGAAAAAAAAAACATAACATTTTCACAAGGAAAGCTGAGAGGGGACTCCGAAACTCGCCTGATACTTGAAGTTGAAGTTTCAAAACTAAAGAGACATGCATACAAAAATTCACATAAAAAGTCCCATAAGACCAATTCTACTTTCTGTAATTGCTTTCATAATTATCAGAACCAATCCACCAAAAAAAAACTGAGATGATTTCTTCTACCTGAACAAAACTGGAGTAAAAGATGCCTCAAACAAAAGATGAAGGACCCAAGAGTAAAGGCACTAACCATAAGGTATTTGAGGGAATGCATTACAAACTAAACGATATACCTATAGAGTTAAAAAACAAAAATAAAATGCTATACAATACAAGCTAATCTCACAGTTTAATAGATTATTCGTTACCATTATGACACTCTGAGACTGTCATCCAAAAAAATAATGCATCATGGTAGAATCAACCGGTCCTTCACTCCTTCTAAACTCCTCTCAAACTTAAGAACATAGCCACTGACTTTTCCCTCTCTCAAATTATCCGTCTATGGTTTTGTCACATGCCCAAATTATCAGTAGAAAGACGTATTGCTTGTCTAAAGTTCTAGACTTACGACTTCCTCTGTTTTCTAATAGATGCAACAAAAGGGTATTATTTGTAAGATATAAAAAATTCCTTTGTTACACCTTACACTATTTGAAAACGGAGGAAGTACGTTATAAGAATTCCTCGTCTTTCTTTGCCTGGCTTCATGTAAAAAATTAACCATCAAAAGTAACATAATCCTTAATCACAAACCATTGCAGAGGCTTACTTATTGTTGTCAACATTAAGAATAATAATGCTCAAACAGAATATGTCAATTCCCTTCCAGATATCATAATTGGCGTTCTTTAAAGCAGATATCATGACGCTAAGCATGCCGATGTCAGAACTAAACTCAAAAATATCTAATCCAATTGCCACAAGAAACCATAAATCAGCCTCAACCAACTTTGATCACATAGATACTGATGCCCTGTCAAACAAGATGATTGAATACCCAAGAAGTATTGGTTTTGAGTGTCATCTCATATATGAATTTTATTTTTTATTTTTACGATAAAAAATAAAAAAAATCCCATAGTGCTTCACCAAATTGCTTGCAATCCAAAAGATATCACAATTTGTTAATATAACTTCACAAAAAGATGTCATACTTCTCCGTCTTTTTTTAGATGCCTCATTGAGGTTTTTTGTGTTTTGAGGCAAAATTTTGTGTAAGTGATTACGGTGAGTTAGTGAGTAGATGGAAAATTTAATAAAGTTATGTGGAACCCAAAGAGAAGAGATGTAGAGAGAAGATGTTGTGGACCCCAAAAAAACTAGTGGTTAAGAAGAGTTGAAGGAAATTGATGATAGTCCCCATGTCTTAAAATGAAAAAAAGCAAAGGAAGCAACTATGTTAAATTTCCATTTTAAGAAACGAGGCATCTAAAAAACAAAGAAGTATTAAAACTTTCTCCAAAACTATATTGGAACAACAGTATTTCCTTCCTTCGAACATATATCTAAATTCTAAATTCTAAATTCTGCTTTTACTAGTACATCATTCATGTTTATAAAAGCTCATACTGAATTCAACCATATCAGGCTCAGCTTTATATACCCCATTCAAAATTAAATGTTCATGAACGCCACTAAATGAGCAAATAAATTGTTTTCCACATATAAAAATAAAATAAAAAATAAAGATAGAAACAAACAACCCACATATCTAAGCACCAAAACTATCTAGCCAAAAAAAACTATCCTGCCAACCTCAAATTTCTTCCTTGTCCATTAACAAACTCATCTAGCTACAAAGACAATAATTCCTTCTCCCTTTGTTGATGTCTTCAGCCCCCAAATGGCAAAAAACATTTTCTTTTCTAAATATATGTTTGTATGATTTGCAAAAACTATACTGCTATAGTTCTAGTTTGTGTTAAATTTTCAAATATGGGCCCACTCCTAATCATATACTCCCTCAAGACTTTCTTTTATTGACTGTTTATTAGCCATCGGATTTTCAATATAACTCCTAGCCCCATAATCAAGACTTTATTGACTAAGTGCCGAGATTTCCTATAACCCATGGAATTTAACACCTTCACAAAAGACCTACCTTTATTGCAGTGACTCCACCCACTAAAGTTGTTGCAAATCCTTGCAATTAAAACAAAAAAAAAAACAAAGGAACTAGAATAAAAAGAGAGATCCATCAAACGGAAACACATGATATTGCTTAGGAGATGGCATAAGTTTAGCTAGAAAACACAACGAAGACCAGAAGTACACTCAACTAAAAAAACCAAATAACCAAAGAATTTCTCTTTATCCTACAGAGAAATACATCCCAATTTTATTGTAAATTTACAAAATACAAAAGCAAGCTTTATTTGCTTAAGTGTTAGGAACTATCAGGCTACATTTATTGGCATAAAGCCAGAAATAAGTTGAAAATGATGATTAATGGCTGGTTAAGTTAATAATAGAAGAATATGACAATAATGAACGCTAAGAGCTAACACACAATTACAGCCAAGGATGGTTTCTTCCTCCCTAATTAACTCAATTAAAAGAACTTACCAATAACTAAATCTACTTTCTCTCCATTGGGCATGTTGGCCGTTCGCAATAGTGGCCGTAGAAAGTAGCGTTTAGAGGTGTAAATAGTGAGTAGCTAAAACCCTAGTAGGTAAGAATGGAAGTAGCGATTAGAACCTTAGCTATAAAGAAATTAGATTTTCTAACATGAATGTTCGGTAATGTAAGCGGTTGTATTTATTGAGAAGAAAATTAATTACCAAATAGCTTTTTAATCTAGTCAAAAAGCAATGCTAAAACGTTATCTTGTACTAGCGTTTGAAAAAAGTAGTGTTTACACGAAACCTCTACACAAAACGCTACCTTGCCGATAGCAATAAAATTAACCAAGTAGCATTTTAATCTAGTTAGAACGCTAAACCTTACCAAAAAATAAGCTACACCGAAACACGCTCTTAGTCCCAATTGTTTCTACAATCTTCTAAGAGTCTAATACAAACTAATTATTGATTCCCTAAACTACCTCCCCCATTAAGATTGATTTCTTGCACTCTGAAAGACAAGTATTGTCAAAAAAAAAAATAAGTAGAGGAGTATCAAAATAATGAAATTTGCAGTAAAGTAAAGGAACTGTATGTCAAAAATAGTATAAGAAATAAGATAATTAGCACAGCACGCAACAAATCAAACAAATTATGGAAAAGATGGATTGAACATGCACTATAAGCTGACCGATCAAAATAGACGAGATTTCAGCAATTTGCAAAGGACACTCACCATAGTCACCAAAATCACTTAAAACCTTCACCCTTTGAACCCTAATCTAATGGCTTCACATTATATACAACTAGATTTATTTAGCACGCAGCGTTGCGTAAGTATGTGTTCAAAGAAAGATAGTTTACAATTTTTTTATAAACAATAATTCTTTGATTTTAGTTGTTCATTCATTTATTATTCATATTATGAAGTATATCAAAAGAAAAGAAATAATGTTGAAAAAAAATTTGTGCTTAAATAATAAAGATTAGCGAATAAAGTGTTAGAAATATATACTAGTAGACAAATTTTATAGTAGATGGCGGTTTGTACGATAACACTACACTAAATTTTTCCAAGTTGGTCCACTAAGTATGTATCATGAATATAATCTGATAAATGTAACTCAACTTTTAATACTACGTATGAAATTCTTAGTTTTACATTTTTCTTTCTATGTGTCAATCCATCAAATTATTTTGCAATTGAATTCTTTTTATTAGTGTAACTTAGCTTATGCAATGTTCATTGTTACATGTTTATTATCAAAAAGAAAAAAAATCACTCTAAAAATTGTTTAATTAGTATAGTTGACATTTCAAATGCAATACCATATTAAACTTGTCCAACATTTTATAACAAAATGACAATTGAAGAGTAAAAAGAGATTATTAATTATTTTTTTTAAAACACTGTAATTTAATTCATTAAGTATAGGGAACATTTCATAGAGGGGACACCATTGCTCCCCCCTTGGCTTATATAATAGAGATATATACAACATACATACAATCAACAAAATTCTCATTACTAAATATCATTTCAAACATAGTTCCCACAATATGCACAGATAATAAACATAATTAACCATTTGTTTCACCATCCCTATTCACAATTCATCTCTCATTATTTTAAGGAAAAAAGCACAGAAAATAAAAATTGAGTTTAAAATATGCCAGTAAGTAGCCACAATGTAGATGCGGATACTATCAACAAGTGGAAATTTGGTTAAAATGATCTCAGGGAGCAATAACCTCTGAAAGTGCTAGGCAGCCCACAGACTATCAAAAAAAGGATCTCAGAGTCTCAAAGATAGGAAACAAAAAGAGAAGGAGAGGTATAAGGATGAAWAGTAAAACTTATAAATAAACAGTCCAATWTACAGGAGAAACAAAKACAGARAGGATGACAATCAAATATGACAGGAATGGCATCTTCTAACAAGAAACATAAAAGTGAGATTGTTACCAGTCTTACTGGGGCTTCAACAAAGTCTTTAGGCCGTCTAATTTTGAGAATGCTTCCAGAGAGAGATCTGCCATCAAAGGACAGTGCAGCAGAGGCATCTTCAGGGGTAAGGAACTCTACTAAAGCTTGCCCCTTTTCCTTATTGATCTACGATAGAACAAGCAATATTAAGCATAATTCCATAAAAGAGAACATATATACAAAGAGATAACAAAAGCTAAAAATTACASATATCTCAGCAACCTACCATGCAGCTAATACATGGATGTGTGCCTCGGATATGATTTGAACCAGAAGCAAGCAGAAACGTATTGAAGCATTCAATAATATCTTTCTCRGTGGCTGAACCAGGTATGTTATCAATGTAGAGCCTCCTCATAGGTCTGGTGGCTTGTGTTAGTTGCACAGAGTCAATTGAGGCCTGCTTAAACGCAGACAGACTRTTGGACAAGATTGCCGATATWGGCTTCCCCATAATTGGAGAAGGCGAAAAACCTGCTGCTAACTCAATCATATTTGAAGGCTTAGGTTGTGAAACTTGCTGTGTCCCAGAAACAGCAGCAGCACTAAGACTTTTATCTGATCCAGACAGTGGACGATCCCAACCAGCATTCTTTCTTTCAGGTGAACGAATAGGTGATGGAGTCTTGACAGCAGCTTCACTTTTTCTCTTCCTTGGAGAATAACCTCCAAGCCCACTTGAAGAGATACCATGTCGTCGATGGTGATTGCTACCATCACTGGACACCTTATTTCTGTCAACGTCAGGATGGCGTCTAGATTTGTCTCTTTCGGAACGTGATGAAAGTTCATTGTGGTCATGCACATGATCTAACACATTTTTCCGTGCCTTTGGTGAGGATGAGCTGGACCTCCTAGCCTTACTCCTTTCAGCATCAGA
>SNQN01001008.1:79702-96526 GCA_008642245.1 Bassia scoparia
TTAGTTCTGTTAGCATCAGAATGGCGTCTAGAGCTGTCTCTTTCAGAACGTAAAGATAGCTCACCCTGGTCACGCAAATGATCTAGCACAATTTTTTGTGACTTCGGTGAGGATGGGCTGGACCTCCTAGCTTTCWMCTTCATACGCTCTGGACTTCTCGACCGCCTTCTTTTTGTTTTAGTTTCGTCATGGTGTRAACRAGATAGCTCAATCTTTTCCCTTCCCTCTGAAATCTCATAGTCCCGTTGTCTCCCACTATCATGTTTTTTGACAGGTTCCCTCATTCTATAACTTTCATAATTCCCACTTCTATCTCTCCTTTTATTTTCTCTTCCAGATTCCCCTCCATTTTTTTCAACGAATCTATCATGTGCACCAAAATCTCTATGTTTATTTTCATAGTTGTACCCAGCATCACCCCTTGTACGTTCCTCTGCTTTGCTTCTCATGCGAACCTGCCTGTCACTTTTAGGTTCACTAGCATTATTCACATCATTGTGATGTATATGCTTTGATCTAYTCTCCACATCATKCCGCTCCTTGTTCTCAGCCTTACTAKGAGAATGTTCTGTCCTGGAACGCTTTTCCACCTTTCTAGGGCTAGATTCCCGCAGATGATTTCGTGWATTTTTCATGGAAGCACCATTTGCATCCCTGCTCTGATGATCAGGGTTCCTGGCAGATTCTTCATGCCTAGTGATTACTGCTTCATGGGCTTCCTCAACATGACCTTCAAGATCCTTCTTACTTTTTCTTTTGAGCATCACTTCATCGTAGCTTAAAGGTCTTGTACGAGCTGAAGTTTCCTCACTCACATCATCAATTACTCGTTCACAGATAATTTTAGATCTCAACTTTCGCTGAGTAGATCCACTCATCTTGCTCAAYCCAATCTCAGACGGATCAGAGTTGTGTCACAACAATCTTCAACCTGCAGTCTACAGAGCAGAGAATAATCCATATAAGACAAAGCATGAAAATGCCCATGCATTTACACGTCAATGCAGGGTATCAAATTAAGCATCCTTGCTTTTTTCTCTCAAAAGGCTATGGTAAGATTATATTAAGCCATAAAAAACAAATACTGATTCCACTGGTCAGTATCTACACTCAACTGAATTACTTTCCATGACAATGAATTACTCCATCTGACCCCCAAAATGTGGGCACATTTCACAAAGATTTGGGACATAAGGTGTACAAGTTAACAAAGTAAGCAGTCAATGTATGAGGAAGGCCTACTTATTCACAAAGAAATAACTCAGAGAGGGAAATGACTTCCAAGTGCAACAGCTTATTCAAAGGATGAAGTTGATAAGCTTGTGCAGAATTAAAAGAAATGAATCACTAAATGGTGCTTTCTACTAAAACAGGTCTAACAGAGAGCTTATAGATTACGAGAATCTCCGAATAAGCTAGTATCATGATTCATGAAACAAAGGCCATACCCAACACGCACAGGCTATCAAAGCCCCCACTATTGAAGGGTCTGGAAAGATTCCAAATGTACGCAGCATGCAGCCTTATTTCATTGACAAAAGGACGTTGTTTCCAAGGTTGAACTCGAGACTTGGTAGATAGCAAGTGAACAAGTAGGCACAAGCTCGGTATCAAATATCAATAAACCAGAACACACAAAACAACTTCGCGTTTGAGACTCAAATCAAATCAAATACTCCAAGAAGATAAAAGAAATCGTTTAGTGTCACTAAAATACTTACAGTACATTTTACAAGAAGAAATTCCACATTTAAATTCAACCTGAGCTACTGCATAACTAGATACTTGTCAAATGTCAATTCATGTTATCAAATACAGTGAGCATTGCTTCGAAACGCAAAGCATACATAATACCAACTACATTTAACCAAAGAATTACCAACACCATTAATTAACCTTGCTAGTGAGTAAAAGGATACTCATTGAATATTAATTCAACAAATTCATGTTATCAAAAACCCTAAAAAAATGAGCATTGATCCCAAACACCCACTACCCCAAAACCCAAATTAGCAACTTCGGTTCTTAAAAAATAAACCTAACCAAGCAAATTGCTCATTTTTCCTCTAATTGAACTAACCTAAATGTCGGCAAAATATAATAGAAAAAACACGCATTTAGGATGCATCATTATCAACAACAAAAGAATTAAGAACCTAATTCGAACAATTAACCAAAGAATTCATTATTCAAATAATCAAAAAAAAAAACGGCAAATTCAAATATTCGCCTACTCAAGCATATAACTGAAGTGAAGCAGTGAATTAAACGAAGATAAGTTTGATAATTTGAAGAGAAATAACTCGAATTGAAGAACTTACCTTGAGGAAAAATGAGAGAATTTTGGATGGTATGAAGAAAAGGGGGAAATATCGCCGAAAACGAGAACAAAATGAAATGTGATATTTCTGGATGTATTAAGACTTCACATATGAACTCTCAAACTATTTCTCTTTTTCCATTAAATATTTGGATTTCAAGGGTGATAGAAAGCTTGCCTCTCGATTTCGGCATTTTGCGATTGATTTTCATCCGTCTTTGTGGGTCTCTTAAAAAAATATATAAAGGATTTGAATTTTCCAAGTCTATCAAATGTAATTTTTTAAAAAAAAACGATTGAAAATTGTAATTTTAAATTTGACAGCATACATGCTTTAATAAGAGAATTTAAGCTATTTTCATATTTTGAAAAAAATATGAATTATCAATTGTGTTCGCATTTCTTTAAACTAAATGTTCATTTGATAAAATAAACATCAAAGATTTATTATATTTCCTCCATTATATATACATAAAAAGTGCAGGAAAAGTATTCTTTAAAGTCCGTAATTGGGATCGTTGATTTGTCAAAACTTTGTTTGCGTCATGCAAATTAAATCATCACCTCGGATATGCAAAACATTGATTCGAATAACATTGTCATATTGGACCTCTTTATGTGGTGTGTTGAGGTTAAAGTGTGTAGGGAAATTACTCTTATACATTGCGCTTCACAAATCGTAACACTCGATTTACCATTTTCTCTTTAAGTGTGTATTATTTAAGGAGCAGTTTCCATAAATAATATCRACATTCTTTATAGTTTCTTAAATATGGTCAAAATTTTATTATTTCACAATATGCTATCCACGTCATCATCATCAGCTTTGTTGTAGATTTTTTTTCACTTTTCTTAGAAAACCTCCATTTAAAATGGCGATATTCGGCAMTATACCTTAATTTCAAATGACGACATTCCACCTAAACAGCCATTTAGATTGGCGATTTTGGAATTTATATATTGCACACATGAGTGCTCTGTAAACTTGCAACGTAGCAAAGCCCTAAACACCCTCCCCACCACCACTTACACAGAACGTTTCCACGCAGCATTGTTGTACTTTTGCCTTCGTTGTGTCGCATCTCAATAACCTCGTCGTCATTGCACCGTACTACCTACAACCGAAATTCCTTTGAATGTATCTCACCTTTTTCATCTCTTCACAATTCAAATAAGATTAAACATTTCCAATCAATCGGTTTTAATATTTGGGTTTGAGCTTGTGAAATGGAGTATAGACACGGTTAATTTCTAGCTAATGAGATGAAAATTGACATATTTTAGTGTGAATTATGGTTGATTTCTTGCTTTTTGTTGTTATTGACTTATAGCAAAAAAACTGCCATTTAGAATGACGATTTTCTTCTCTGTTCATCACCACTCTAAGTGGCGCTTTTCTCCATGAACTCTTTTTTTTAATTCTAAATGGTGCCTTTTCTCTCTAATCTTCGCCATTTTGAATGGTAGGTTTTCATTGAATCGAGGGAAAATTTAATTTAGGAATCAAAACTTTTGTGACCGTATTTAGGGAATTGTATGTGTTCTAAGCATTATTTATGAAAATAGCTCGTATCTACACTTTATTTTATTTTTMAATCATTTTTAGACAAAATTTCACTCAATAACACAAACAATTTAGCATTAAGGTTGTTGCACTCAGTGACACATACTGGTACAAGCTTGTCAAATTTTCAAAAGTAACATTAACCTGACATTGAAAAAACAATGATTTGCTCCAAAAAAAAATAATAAGTCAATTAGTAAGGTGAAGTTGTATTTTGTTAGTCGAAGTGGTTGACCAGTTGCGAAGGAAGATGGTGCCCTTCAAAAATGACTCATTTACCCATAATGAATATGATAGAAAAAACTTTATTTATTACCTAATCACAATGAGTGAAACACAAATAGGACACAATTTGTAGGATAGAGGACTTTTTATTTTTTTTTGTGAAGGGAAAATGTAGGCTAATTATTAATTTGAAATAATATCATTACAAACAAGATCAGAGATCCAGAGAGGATACTCATCTAGTCAAACCTCATCACACAAGACATTTCTCATTGAGCAAGACAATTACCTACCTCATTACATTTTCGATGGATGACAAAAATTAAAAGATTGAAAGTCGAAGCAATTAAATAAATGAATGATATCATCCACCAAAAGTTGCACACTATTGCCACGAGTGACCGCGCCACACATAGCATGTACAATCACTTGTGCATCACCCTCTTCCAATCATGGTCACGAGCTAACTCAATCGCCCATCTCGTTGTTGAGGCCTCTGCAAGTTCAACATCCTATCGACATAGCAACGTCCTCGACCCAACTAAGAGAACCACATCTCGACACAATTCGTAGGATAGTCGGATAGATACATTACTCGTCAATGATTAAAATAATGGGAAATTAGTAGGAAAATATAATTAAGAAAGCTAAAATTTTGCGATAATGGACAATGGACCAAACAAGTGAATTTCATTTCTCGTAGTCAAAAGCACTTCTCAAATTAGTATGACAAAATATCTCAAAATCTCCAGAAACAACGTGTGGAAAACTACTTCTTAGAAGTAGAAGCTACATTTTAGAAGCTTGACCAAACGGACCCTAGAGGATATTTTTACTCTCTTAGAAATGTTTATTCATGAAATCCAATATTTCTTTGAAATTTTAATGAATTGTATTTCATCCGTTTCAAAATACTCGCCACATATTCATTTTATTTTTGCCTGTTTCACATTACTTGCTAAACTTCATTTTTTTTTTCTTATATTGGCAAGTTTTTATACTCCGTAGTTAAAGTTTTAGCCTTACTAGAGCATTATAAGTTACCCTTACTAAAATATTTAACTATCATATATAATTATACTATATCTAACCAAAACTAATTAACCTAATTTAATCTACCTACTATCCTCATTAATCCATCCCACCTTTTGATCTTACCCTCCTCTACCGCCAGTCCGCCATCATTATCTCTCTCCCCACCAACACCACCCTTTTTCTCTCCTTACCACTGCCTCTCTTTCTCTCCTTTCACAACCGCCATCAACAATTTCTCTTTCTTCACCACCACCCACAACCGCCACACTTCACTGCGAACCACCAGCAATCTAGCACACYGCGACACCTCTGCAAGCACATCTACGACACRACCATGCCYYAATCGCGAGCATAATTGCGAGCCACAAACACCTGAGAACCCAGCAAAATCAGATTTGAAAGTGGTTCAAAAAGAAAATTCATGGTGCACGAGTGTTTGTGCGAGATTTGGTGGTGCTCATTGGGTGTCGCCAGGGGCGTGGCTAAGGGTACGCAACGTGCACGACGGTGCAGAGCCTCTACATTACAGGGGCCCTTAAATATGGTATTTGTATTAACAGTTGCAAATATTAAGCAGAAAAATAGCTATAGACTAGTAGTTAGTTATAAAGGCTCAACAAGAGGAAGATGCATGGTTCAAATCTTCTTGTCAACAAATATTATTTTTAGAAAAATCTGTGCAAGTTCGGCCTTTGTAGCTAATACAGCTATAATTTTTCAAAACTTGCAACACCATTAATTTCAACTCCTTTTTGTTCCTTTTTCTTCCCATATCAATTCATTCAGTCATCTTTTGCCTTTCCAAGTTCATTTTCCTAACTATTACACTACTTTGATGTGAATTTTTTTTAAGTAATTGAATAACCCATTTCCAAGATAAATTAAAGAAATGAGTTATATATATACAAGTTGTTACCTATACCAATGTTGAACTTACGTCCCAAAAATAAAACGTACGGAATTTTGAAGTTTTTAATAAAAAATACAAAAGATGAGCCCCCAGAAAAATTACGCGCATACCCCCCGCATACACAAAACTCGACTAATTTTTCCTTTAGAAACAAGATAATAATCTTATACTTTACGGGAAAAATTTTCTTTTTTTTTTTAAAAAAAATAGATAATTTATTTACGGTATAACATTGGTTTTTAGGGTTATGGACCTTTAATTAAGTTGAAATGGAAAATATTTCTCATAGAAAGTCGTAGTTTTTGAAAAGTTTTGTCCGAGTTCCTGGATTGAAGAAGGTCCCTCCCATGTAATTAGGGAATTTTTACCGTAAAAAATTTTTTTATTTCCCTCCGTAAAAAAAATGTAACCTTACGGGTTGATATATATTTTGAATAATATAAATACGTTACAAAATATGCCCCTACCAATTTCCTCTTTTCATTTCCAAATATTGGGGTTCCGTTACACTTTTTCGATTTCCTCAAAACCTATTTTTGTCCCAAGTCCAGTTAATTTTTTTTATTTTTTCCATTATTTTCAAAAAAAACGTAAAAAATTGAAATGGGCCCGAATTTTCCATATACCCGTCCCAATTTCAAAATGACGTTTTCCTTAATTTTTTTTGAAAACCGCCCATTTGGAAAAGGGTCCCGTTTTTCCCATCCTCTAATTATAAAGCACATTCCATGTTGAAATTTTGAAAAACCAAACGTCCCATTTTAGAATAAGGCGTTTTTCCCCCATAAAAATCCAACAAAAAAATTTCCTAACGTAGACAGAAATATGTAGGAATGTAAAAAGTGTAACTATAATTTTTTGGGGGGGAAATTTGAAATAAAGAATTGTTTTGAATCAAATTTTGTGGGGGAAAGAAAGGCCTACTTAATATTCTATGAATTTGTTTGTCCAACAAATACCGCTTAAGAAATTTTTTAATTATATAAACTACTTGAAAAATAAGGCCTACTAAAAAAAAAAAAGCAAATACTAAGCTCACATTGAGATCAACACAAGCCTTTGCCATCCATAATAAATCCAAAAAATAAAACCCAAATTTAAAGAAAAAAAATACACTGTTTAAATAATATAGTCCCCCCATCAATTTCAAGAAAACCAAGAAACATTCAAAGTCCACAAAAACTTAGAAAATTGGAGATAAGCCCCCCTGCAAACGGATAGTATTGGCCAAGAAACCCCCCAATAATTTAATTTTTGGACCCTCAAAACAAAACAAATCCCAAAAAATAAGAAATAGTGTTTTGAAAAAAAATATTTAATGAAGAGTATTATTAGTATGTATTAGTGTTTAATTACCAACAACAAGGGAGCAAGCTTTCCACACCACGTTTGATCCTTACCCGTAAACTGGTTTTTCCCCCTTTGAAGATCCCACAAGTTCCCATCCCCTTCGTTGTAAGTCCATCGTTCCCTTTTCCGCCGCCCGAACCCCGCCCACCCGATTGCCCACGCGCCTCCCTCCCCCCCTCCCATGGGGAGGGAATTGGGGTACTTTGTTTATACTAATAAAGCCTTCCATTGCCTTAACGAAGAGCCCGTAGGTACCCTTAAATAAAAATACAAGTAGTATGTTTGGTTTGCATTATGTATAGGAATTCGAACTGTTATTTGAACACCCTCTTGGAGTCCTTGAAGGTGGAATGAAGTATTATGATAATATATTAATATAGATGTGTTATACCTGACCCCTGACAAAACTTAACATAAGTTTTAAAGTCCAAATAATAAATAGTTTCCAATTTACACAATCTAATTAAGGGCTTTCTTATATAACGAGAAACAGATAATCCCCGCGACATTTTTTGCTAGAATTTTTTATTTAAAATACCAATTGGCCCTCTTAATTAAATCAAATTAAATCTTTTTTAATTTTTTTATTAATAAAAAAGTTTTGGAGTTTTTCAAAATTATTGGTTATAAGTTTTATTATTATTTAATAAATATATATAAATTTTAGTCAAAAAACCCAATTTTATAAATTCTTAAATGAATTTATACATTTTTTTTTAATGTTATATTAAAATAAGGTGTGTTTGGGGAGGGAAATTTGGGAGGAAAATGGGGGTTGGGTTTGGGGAAATTGCTTTTAAGTAAGAGTTATTAGATTGATGGATATTAGGCCGTAGCTTAGACCAACATAGCGCGGTTAATTGGTTTCCATGCCATCTTGTTCATCACTTGTTCACTTTGTAAGAATTTTTTATTCAAATCCTTTGTCTTGGAAAATATATAAAAACCATTTGTCTTACGAAGTTTGTAACATTGTTCCAACTTACAAATCACCCCAAACCATTGACTTTCAACGCAAGCTTTAAACCATTTGGGTCGACCAAACTATTTGTTTTGACCCGCAAGCCTTTTGACCCGTGGCCCTTTGTTCCTAGCCCGCCGATTGGGGTTCCTTTACTTTCCTCTTTCTATATACCTCCCTCCGGGATTTATAGTTAATTTTTTTTCACAGGGAAAAAAATAAGGATTCAATTATAAGAAATATTTCCAAAAAGACCCTTTACAATCAAATAGAAAAGAGAAACAAAATCTCCACAAAATTTAAAACCAACCTTAAACCTAAGTACTGATATCTAAAACACAACACAGCAGATTTGATTTAAAATAACCTTAAAATAAAAAATCTTCACCGAAAGCAATACAATTGTGAGTTCGCTCTGGATTCAGCATAACGTCCGCTGACGCGCGTTGTTTGGGTGAACATATTTTGGTGATTTCGAATTCTTTCTGAGATTGTGAAAGCCCTAAATCTTCATTCTTCAACAACCGAAAACAAAAACAATACCCTAGATAATCTAAATCTCCATAAGGAAGAAAGAAAACTAATACACTTCAAACTCTCACAAAAGGAGATAATAATAAACCAAAAATTGGGGAAAAAATCTTATAAAGAGATAGAAAACCCAAAAAATTGGGGATAAAATTCTCATGAAGAGATCGAAAGGAGGATTATTATGAACAAAACTAACAAAAACAAGAACTAGAAGAGTAGAATTGGGGCTTACACCATCAAAGAGATGATGATAGCCTCAAAAATAGTCCGAATACAGAAGAAGCTAGGGTTTTAAGGGAGAGAAAACAAAACGAGAAAGATTCCAAGTTTTCCTCTCTTGAATATAAAAATTTAAGAAGGTTAGTTATGATAGCTAGTAACATAATTTCCCTCCATAACTTAATTAAGTACAACTATTTCCTAAAATAAGAAGAGGGAATGTTTAATTGTTGCAATCATATGTTAACGGACAAATGTTAATTTGTGATATGCATAGGGGTGAGAGAAAATAACGCCCCCGCGATACTGGAACGGAACGTCGGACGTCGTTGATTTCGAAACCAGTGGTAACTGGGTCCGGTTTTTTGGGTCCAAAAATGGGACCCGGTCATATGGTTCGATTCCGTGTAATAAAATTTGGGCCAGATGGAACCGATACCTGGGTTCTGGGCACGTCGCAATTGGTTTCCGATTCTGGTACTGGGGTATCCAATGTTTGGAACTGTTATATAAGGTAATTCTACTCTTTTTCTTTACATTAAATCCATTTCCCTTACTTTGTTGAACTATTCATACACTAAGGATGCAAAGAGAATGATTTATGATCCCTAAAGATTATTTTTTTACAAGCTCAAAGATTATTTCCTTCTTTGTCGATTTTATCACCGATAGATTGGTTGCAAGTATGTTTTTCCAAAGTTGAAGGATTATTAAAGAATAATTTTTTTACAACCTCAAATTAATTTGCCAAAACAAATTATATGAACTGGGGTACAGTCCCGAAATCGATCCCGGCGTATTCGAAATCGGTTCCTGAAAACTTAGAAAACCGGTTCAACTTGGTTTCCGATTCGGTCCATATTTTTGGGCCTAGCCCGGGTTCGAGACCGGTTCCCTAAAAAAATACCGGGTACCCGTCCCGCTCACCCCTAGATATGCATATACGGAGCGCAGCCAGGTAGTTCACTCATATCACAACTTTGGACAATTGACACTAACTCATCGTCCCTTGCTTTCAATTCCTGCTTCATCACTTCGTTGGTCCTCCCTAAAAGACTGAGATTGCCATTATGCCAATTACTTCACTGCAATGAAGAACAATACCATCTTGCATGTCAATTATATGTATACAAAACATCTAACTGCTAGTCTAAAATGTGAACAACCTATCAAATGTCAATTGAAAAACGTACCTGAAAAATTATCAATTATAATTCTGTCTTTTTAACGCCAATTATTCTTAATTTTTAATCATGGTTTAAATTAAATCAACGATGAGACTAAACTATAAACAAGAAAAGCAATAAAAATTGATAGTAAGCTACTTTCCGATAAATTCGAACAAGTATAGGTGTCCGAGTTTACTATACCTATACATATGCGAGGTGTTCGCCTTTTGTTTATCTTCAAGAAATTTGTTACTACTTACTACTAATGAAAATTCATTCCCATTAATTTTCATTCAAACTTATCCAACTACTAAAAGTTATATCGACATAAAGTACATTCGTTTTGTTATCGTTTTCACGTGAAAGAGTCTGCACCTTACACATCATAAGAGATCAATTTAGACTAACATCTTGTATCGTTGGACTCAAGAGTGCCATTTTGAACTTAAGTCAAAGTTCACCTAAACCAAGTTTGATGGATTTGATCCCCTTTTAAACTCCTGTTTCCGACCCAACTATGCGTTGGGTCAGCCAACTAATCGGTTATTACGAAAATGCACTACTACTCGTTGACTAGTAAAACGAGGAAAGCTTCTAAAGAAGCAGTCTAACTGAATTCCAGTTAGAACTCCTCCAGATATTTTTTAAGCTGAGTACAATTATTAGATATCGTTCTTTGTTATAATAGGAGCTCAACATCAGAATTGAGCATCTTCACATCACACCTGACTCTGACAAAAAAAAAGTACTTTCTCATCTCATACTTTCACGATTCTCTCTTTTCTCTCCCTTCCTTTGCTTACTTAAAGCATAGGAGTGGTCCCCAAGGAACACCCTCCGACGTATTTTTCGACGTGTTTCCCGACGATTCCAAGTTTTCGATATTTGGAACAACTTCAAATCTACTACTTTGCCGTACCCAAACATTGGGAGGATTTGACCACGACTCCAACTCTAACTTTAATTCATTGAATCACGAATCGAATCATCGTATTCCTCTCAACCCTCCACCAATATAATACAACATATTGTCCATATGGTCTCCAACTTATCATCTACAACCTACTTTTTTTTTCCATCATAACTCAAACAACAACAATGGGAATCAGATTACAAGACCTTATCAGTAGTTGAACGCGTTCAAGAAAGCCAAAAAACACACGCAAAAATCATACTCTCAATTGCTGTTGAAACTGGTCCTCACAACGTTTACGTGGGGCCAACTTCTCGCGTCAGACCCAATTGAAGGAAGAACACTGCTCAAAACTCCGGGCCGCCCTGCCGACCTCACCGATGTTCGTTGACAGATGATTGAAGCCTCCTTTTAGGTCATTGATCTGAAATTTGATTCAAGAACCTGCAATTAACAGGTTATTTTTCCTCGATTCTTGTTTTAATTGCAGTGTAAAATTAGTTGGGTTTTCGTTTTTAATAATCTGGGTAATGGATTTTTTTTCAGAAAGATGTTATCTTTTTTGGTTTTTAAATGATGATTGAGTAAGTTTGACACCCTTGTTTATTAATGGGGTTTGAAGGATTAATCAGTGGGTTGCTAAATTATTTGAAATTAACTTTGGTTGAATTAAGAAATTATGAAAGATATGATAAACATGATGGACAATTCTGTATATTATAAGTGTTTTGAAACATTGCTAGTAACTGACAACTGTATTTAGAGTTCATGATGTGAATATGTGATACAGTAATTTATATTTGATTGATGATGAAATTGAAATGGGTTTTTGAAACATGGTTTACAAAAATTGTATATTTGTGTGGCAGATTACATGAAGCAACCATGCATTTTGGTGAAGCATTAAGGAAATCATCATGAGGAATTTTGGTGATGGCATGTAAAATTGAAGTGCCCTGCTCTACTAATACATCTATGTGCTCACTACATGGTTCTCATTTGCTCAATTTCTTTTGACTTATTTTGCTGGTGTGCCGTCTAATTAGTAAGAAAATCTTACATTGTCGCGGTAATATGAGATGACTTGCATTTATATATACTTGAATTGTTTGAATTTGATGTTCCTTGGATATCTTGACTGTGCAAGCAAAGGTTGTACTTGGGGAATTAGGATACTGTAATCATCAATTTAATGGGGAGTCTTTATGTTGGCTGTTCTTAAGTGATTCATGTTAACGCGGATGAAGTTGGTGTAGGTTGAAAGAAAATCTTTGTAGCTGACTAGCTTAAGCAAATCAGCCACAGAGAGTTATCGAGGGCGATTTTGCTCTTTTACTAGCTTCAACTAGTAGACTAGCTACTCGGACTCTTCATTTTACTTAAGTACCCGTGGTCGATCCTTGACCTCTTCGATCATTGGTTATGGACAATTTGACACTTCCATTTGGGGCTAAAATCATGAAAAATTCTCAACAATTTAAGCCGATCCTGACCTTAAGACACATACCGTGTCGGACACTAGTACTCGAGTCAAAGTAGCATAGTAAAGTAGACAAACCCTCAAGTTGTAATTTTTACTTTCTGTATCATCAAACTTAAGGTTGCTCCCAGAAATTGTAATGCCAGTGTATTTGCAATTTTGCACCATTCCAACTATCTGTAAATTAAAACATGTATCATGAGGCATCTAGAATTGACAGATAATTATTCAATTGGCTTATAAGAGTGAAGATGCATCGCTTAAGACACAACTGTGCAAGATATTTACTGACCAATTCTTTCTATTTTTGCACAAATTTTACGCCATAATAAAAACAACAAAGAAAATCAGGTAGATCGTTTTAGATCTTATCTCTATCCCTTGCTAATCTCCAAATCTCAGGTAAAGGCACAACTAAAGCCTCTTCCCGCTTCATAACTGTCTACTACAAATGATAGTAATCTGTAATACTTGGCTTTCAATCGCTAGCTAAGCAGTGATCATGTAATAATTGGCTTCAAATGCATGTAGGTTTGATTGATATCTTTGAAATGTCTTCAATCAACTTAGCTAAGCAAGCATGCTGATGCTAATCAATCTGGCATTATTAATTTGTCCGATATGAAGTGTTTTATCATGTTGTCATGGCTCAAGAAAACATTTGTGCTTTCTCCAGCTTTTAATGAAGTTGTACATCAAACTATCAAAACGAGCATAGTTTAACTACAACAGCCGTGAATCGTGATGTCCTGAAGTATTAGAAAGTGTTTATCTTTGCTCTCTTCTTTGGTTTATATAAGTTGTCTTTGCAGTAGCCAGAGGCTTTCCAACTGTGTTTCAAATTCAAGTGTTGATTTTCGGTTGCCTAAAGCTTTATTTATTGTTTCTTTTGAAAATTTGTTTAGCATGTCGCCATAGATTCTAACTGGCTCGGGTTGAAAAAGGGTCAAAGGTGCAGATGGGAAGGACAGGGGTTGTGGTTACTTTGGATGAAGTATTTGCCATACCCGAGCAGGCAGTTGGAATTCATCATCTTAAATCTTCGACTATTGCAGGTTTTTGTTAGAAACCCTCCTATACTCTATATCAACCAATCAACGTTATAGGGTCGAATTACATAGTGGGTACATCTTCTTCAGCATCCTAAAACTTATGGATACCAGTTCATGCGTGAGGTGTTACTTCAAATGCTATTCGCATTTCTGAAATTAACTTTTTACATCTTGCCTTGCTAACAGAAGTCGAGCAATGATGTGCGAGGCAAGGCCAGCAGGGAAAATGAAGAGTGCAATACACATGTTATGCCTCTGTCATTGGATGTAAATGGAGCTATATGCTAATCAATACACTTGAATATTAATGTGGTGATTTGTTGTTTTTTAACCAAACATTGATATTCATATGTATTAATAAAAGTATTTTGTATGATATTGTGCTGTTGTGAATAACGAAATACTGTCAGTTGCCTCTTTTGTTTGCAAGAATAATCATCAGTTCATCACTAATGTTCTACAACCATCTAAACAACTTAACAAAACTTGGCAAAGTTTTTTCCCAAAGAATATTGATGAAATTGTGTTTTGTCTCATATAACATGGCAACCAAAACAAATATCATCTCAACTTGAATTTATTATAATATATAGGTTCCACTATTCAAAGTCATTACAACTGTATTACCAACAAACTCTAAAGGTGATTATGGAACGAGACAACCACGAGCTATTCGAGCTCAACTTGGTCAAAAATTCACACTCAAAACTCAAGCCGACGTGGTTTGTGAACTCGTGATTAAGCAATCAACTTGAATGTATACGAGCTTGAACTAACGACATATAACTCACTTGAAAACTACGAGTAAGAGATGGTCATGGGCGGATCTGGGCAGGGTCTAGGGATCCAGATCCGTCATGTTTTTTTTTAATGGATCCATATTCCGCTCCAGATTATTGGGTCTAAAAATTTAAGATTCATATCCAGATCCGTTGGATTCTAGTGGGTCTTTTGGGTCTTAAAATGGGTCTAATGATCTTCCATATATAATTTTTTAAAGAAAAAATTAAGCATACAAATTAGTAATATACTACGTGTTAACATTATACAACCTAGTGATATAAAGAAACTAAGAAAGAGTGACTAGGTTATTAACTTTATTTTGAGAAAGCCCTAAATAATATAAGACATGAAATAAATATTATAAATAATTTAAAAATATATGGGTTTCTGTGGGTTGGATCTGGTCTCGACTTATTGGACCTAGACCCAAATCCATTTTTTGTAGCGTAGATCCAGATCCGATCCAGATCAATGGAATCTAAAAAAATTCAGACCCAGACCCTTAAAAATGAATCTCTGGATCTTTTGGATTTGGGGTGGGTCCTGGACCCATGACCATTCTCTACTCACGAGTAGCATGAAAAATCCAATATCAGGTACTTGGGTAATAACAAAAATCACGTCTTCTACTCTACTAGTATACAAAATAGTCTATAAAACTATCAAACTACTCATGATGAACCGATACAAGTTACAGACTTATTATTGGTACACTCGTTTAAGAGACGAATACGCAAACGACTTTAAATCTAACGAGCTGGCTCGACATCGATAATCACACCTATGTGTTCAAAGTTGTTTGGGCCGAAACTAAATGATCATGGCCAAAGCATTTGGGCCAACGACAGTTGAAAACTTGTCCACAAAACCTACTTAAAACACACTATAACCATTTTCGCCTTCGCCGCACTCTCAAACCCTCAACAATCTTCCATCTCATCTTCCCACTTCATCTTCCTGTTGTGCAGTAATTCATTTTCCTTCTTCGTTTCGTTTGATTTCATAATTTTTTTTAAAAAAAAATGGTTTATTTTTGTTTAAATTGCATGAATTATATTATTAGATAACGATTTGAATCATCCATCTTGGCAAAGCTTGTGAGCCTGACGGCGGTGACTGGCTTTGAATGCTAATGGACTCACATCAAACCCTAATTTCCGCATTTCCTCCCTGTTCGGGCCTCAACTGTATTCAATGAGGTTCGATCATTGGAGATGATACAATGTCTTTATTCAAAATCGGGAAATGATGACAACATCGATTACTTTATCGAAGCGTTAATTAGCTTTGCTGATCAATTTTTTGCACGTCAGTCTGATCCCTAATCTTATGTTATAGTCATTCTCAGCAAACCGGAGAATCTCGAGTGGATGATGACGAGCTTTGGATTAAAATGACTTAAATTGAAGTGTTCACTCTAGAACTGCCTCGTTTTCTGAGTTTTCCGTGAAATTGCAGGTCAGTAGAGATGAAAACAATTGATTCTGTGTTTTTAGTTTTTTCGATTGATTATTGATTGATTGATTGATTGTTACGTTTTCTGGAGGAAGTTGATGATGGTTTGAATGGGAGATTTGGTTTGTAAATTCGTGGATACCTTTGCGTTGTTTGAGAATTTTTAAGCATGCGTCTGGTAATCGTTTAGGCAGTTTAAATTTAGATTAGGGTGTGTTCGGCAATGATAACGTTGGAAGTAGTTTTTTGCGGTATAGCTAGCGATTAAAAGAGCTTAAAAGGCGGATGAAATTGAAATTGTCAACATGATTATTTGGCAAAAAATACGGTTTTATTTTATAATAGAAAAAATTAATTACCAAGTATATTTTTATTCTAGTTTAAAAGACGACTAGCATGAAAAGGTAAGTTTTTAAAAAGTACTCAAAATGTTACCTTGCGAACAGTAATAAAATTAGCCAAGCGACGTACCGAGACACGTCTATGAGGACAAATGGACAGTCAGAGACGTTAACACACGATCTGAAATTAAATGGGAGATTGAAATTAACTGTTAAAACTTGAAAATATAAAATTTAAAAATAATATACTGAGTTGGTGTGATACAAAAATAGACGTGAACAAAATGCTCATGTACAATCAACATTCATTGAGCACGTACAGGGCAACACCAACAACAACGAGCGAAACCACATCACGCACAAGCGCACCCAAGGCCGTGGCTAGGTGGTCGGGCTCTGTTTGTGGAGGGTCTCTAAATCTTAAACTTTGTTTAAAATAAAAGAAAATGTCTAATCTTACTCCAAAAAATCATTAACTTGAACAAAGATGCAACTTACAATTAGTTAAACAATTGT